>PVLA01006655.1:80656-119760 GCA_004027455.1 Hydrochoerus hydrochaeris | reverse complement strand
AAGATATTTTCTTTGGTGAGAACCTTGTCTTTGTGTATGGCAGTGGGGAAGAATTAATTCTAAGAGAGGATGAGGCTCTGCACACTCCTGGGTCTGCTGTCAGATTATCTGGGTGTGGATGGCTGTTTCTCACCATCTTGGTTTGCTCATCTGTGAGATGTGCCCTCAAGATGGATATGATGGCAGGACCAATCACAAGCCAGAAAACTGTTGTATGTGGCTGTAAATTTCTTGCTGTATAAAGGTGGCATTCTGAGATGACAGACCCACCCTTTGGCACTGAAATCAGACATATCTGGGACTCAGGTCACCGCTGTTCCTTGATTGCAGGTGGACTTTGGCCAAGTGTTCAGCCTTCTTGAGCCTTGTTTTTATCTATAATATGAGGATAAAACCTCTCTGAGGATTAAACAAGGTAACACATACGTGCAGCTATGATGTGACTGGCGCGAGTCGGCAGCAGCGGAGACTTAGGAAAAGGGAAGATACCTATAGTTCAGCTGAGCTCTTGGTTTCTGCAAGTGGACAGGCATTGTGTTGTGTCTTTTCATTCTATCTTTTCTGGTTAAATTTCTTGTGCTTCTCAGAAGGCAGAAGAGATGAGCTATATTATTATTCAGTATGTCAGATGGATATCAAAATAGGGCTTTGACATAAACTTCCCTTCCATTGGATGAAACCAATTTGTTTGCTGCTCAGGTTTTAATTTACATTTCAGGTACCCCCTCCCCCAACACACATAAACACATACATTGATTTCTTTCTTTTTTTCTTGTATTACTACAAGGATCAGTTTCTTCTGGCTTAATTCCAGAAACAACATGCCTGTCTTTTTTCATCGTTGAGGAAAAACAGTCTGAAGGCACCATAATTCCTTAAATTGGATTTCAATTCTTGATCCCCTTATGTTCAGTAAACAGAGCGTTCTATGAAATATCATTGTTTCAGAGCAAGAGGCTGGCTGCTTGGCTGCTTTCAGAAGTATTGGACTGTCCTGGACTGAGGCAGTGGGTGGGGTCCCTTTTGAGGTCAGTGCCCACTTTTGCTGGCGGAGGCATTAATCTCACTTGAAAAATTGCTAAAATTTGGGTAGCGAGCAGAGTTTAGCTTGGGAGGAGCCTGTAGTTTGTGTGTAAGTGTGTGTGTTCAAATGTTGTGCTCTTATTAACTCTGTTAGTGCCATGGGCAGCTGACACTTGAAATCTTTGAAGTTTCTATGTTCAAATCAGAGGCATCCAGTTGCCAAGATAAAGAGAACCATGTGATCATCAATGATGAGGGAATGAAATAGTAGGGGTGAGATATGTTCTTGGGTAATTCTGTACGTCCCCCCCACCCCCTTTAAGAAATATTGAGAGCACTGGCTACTTTCCTTTTACTTGGCTGTTATATAGGTAGTTGGTCTCTGGTCAAGCTATCCTCTTTATAGAGCCAGAGATAGATGACTTGCAGAAGAAAAAATGGAGATATCTTAGACTTGATCCGAGCTTACTGGAGGGAGTGAATCACTCAGTGCCTCGCCTTCTCCTTCTTCCTCTCCTTGCTTTCTTCCTTTCTCTAAGCTGGTTTCACTATGAGAACACAGGCTTGGCACCCACTTACCCAAAAACTGATTAGTTCCTGAAAGAAGCAGTGGGTTGATTGCTTACAGAGATGATGTAAGCTTTGCTCTGGGGTACATCAACTTGGATTTCTCATGCTTTATCTTATAAAGCCTAAATTAACAGCTGGTTTGGTTTGAGTTCTCCGGGATCTGACTAAGGGATTAGAGTCTGTTCTCAAGTGAGTCAATCTAGTTTAATTTATTTCAGGTCTATCAAAAAAGATCAATCAAAGCTCTTTTGAAAGTAAAGCTATAATCGGTCTGCACACTTATAAGTCACTGTTGTTGTACTTGGTGTTTCTCTGTGGTGGAAAAATGCTTGGGCTGTGGCTGAAAGGACTTTTAGAGCATTTTCTGTGTCCCTTCCTTTCCCGTGGCTTCTCTATCTCTCTTGGAAGATTCTGAGGAGTGTCATGTTTGAGATCTTGGTTCAGATAGGTGCTGCACTGACCTCCTGTTCCTTTTTCTTTGGGGATGCTGGATCCCTGGTGGATCTAGTTCCTTAGGATTTAATGCCTGAAACAGCAAGTCCAGCTGATTTCATGTCACTGTTTTTGCTCCTGGGATTTCTTTTCCACATACAGATGGGAGAAGATAGGCATTGAATTGTTTTCCCAAGTTGGTCTGCTGTGAGGAATTATTCCCATGGTCTGCAGGGCTTACAGTGGGGAAACATTTACTGCTGTGGTTGATTGTAGTATTTGTGAACCCTGAGAGTTAAGAGTTTGAGTTGCTCATTCCTTTGTGTTTCCATTTCAAAACACTTCATGAACATCTGCTACTGGCTAAGAACAGTTAAGAGCTAACTACTATAGATGTATATGCGACACCAGGAGAAATTGCTCCATCTTTGAGTCATGGCATTGCTAGCTTTGTGAGTGTACGTGACCCTGGGCAGATACTTCCTAAACCCCAACTTCTTGTCTATAAAATCCACTTAGAAAAGCTGTCTCTTTCCAAGGATTGTTGCTATGATGAAATGAAATAGTACTGTATCTTTTGCTTTTATTGAAAAGTCACTTTTGGGGATTTCCAGGAAACTGAAGCCTGTACCTCCCAAATGCGTTCAGCAGACTTAAATACCATCTTTTCTTTGTCTTCTCATGCCAACACCATGGTGTGTGTGACTGTCCTGGCCAGTGCTCCCAAGCACCTCAGAAATGCAAAACAGATTGTGCTTCAGAATCATCATCCAGTTTTTACTGTCACCGTGGAGCTTAGATACACTTGGGGATTTGAAACCAGCGATGGTCACAGAGCTGAGTAGAACTTCACGGGCAGTTTACACAGGTGTGGATTGACCAGACATGGATTTGTGTGCAGCCCGAAGATCTAGGAAAGTGGCAGAATAATCTATACTTGTTCAGATAGTTCGATTGCATTGTACTAACATGGGCCACACAAGAGGCGAGGCGCCAGCACACAGGAGGGAAAAGCTTGGGATCTTTCTCTAGGGGTGAAGTGCATATGTACAAATAAAATGCCACAGTGAGGGAAAACCTCCACTGGCAAGAAATAGTTATTTAGGATCTGTGTCCATTGCACGAGGGATGCCTGGGTACAGTAACATAATCCCTGCCCTGTAGGAATGTCTATTGAGAAAAGGAACGCCTTGAGCAGAAGAGGTGGTCTGAACTATGGATCCTGTGTTTTGTTTTGAGTGTCTGTCTTATGTACTATTCATCTTGTCTAAGGGTTATGTTTTGTCTTTCTTCCATTTAATTAAATGAAAATAATATGGCTCGCTTTCTGCTTTTCTGCTGTGAATGGTTCCTTTTGGAGGTGGCCAGCTGAGTTGCTCGCCCTCCCAGCCCACCAGGTTTGTAGCTTAGTATGATCACTAATGTGACTGACTGAGTCTTGCCTTAGTCCTTCTAGCTGTAAATTGCAGCTGGCAGCCTTGCAGGGGTGTGTGTTGGTGCTGGGAAGAGCTCACATTTTTGAGGTCCTCTTGTGGTTCCGTTGTATGTTGGGTCTTAGGCTTTGTTTATTCAGCAATCTGCTCCAGAAATAACTTTAATAGCAAGAAAGAAATAATGCTTGTTTTTTGAGCTTTTGCTGTATGTCAGGCTCAAGGTCATTCTATGTATTTTTCAACCTCATGCTCACAACTGTAGATATCAGCCTTACTGTGCAGATAAGAAAACTGAATCTCAAGGTAAAGAAGCTGCATGTGGTGGTGTATGGTTTCTATGATCCCAGCATCCAGGAGGTTGAAGCAGAAGGATCTCGAGCTGAGGCCAGCCTGAGCTACGCTGTGAGTTCGACACCAGTCTTAGTTATACAAGAAGACTCTGTCTCAGGAAAAAAGAAAGAAAGAAAAGCAGGGGGAAGACTCCAGGAACAGCTGGCTAGTGGGTGAGTGAGTAGGTGCTTTGGGGTTTGTGCGTGGGCCTTGTCTCTGCTGGGACTCAGTTGTCCTATATGGCCACTGCATTGACACCAATGCATTGACACGGGAAAGGAGAGGCTGCAGGTGGAAGTTGTGTTGGGTTTACCTTTCATAATTCTGGACTCTGAAGAATAAGCCCTTTGCAATTGAGTAATCAGAGGTGAGCAATGGGTTTCTTCCCAAGGCCCTGTGTGGCTCTGGGTCTGGACTCTTCTGGAATTTCTCCCTCTAGTGAGAATTTCCTGTCAGTCATTGGGTGCCACTCCAGGCCATGTGAGGTTAACATTGGTGAGGACTCATAGCTTCAGGTCCTGCTTTCCAGAGCAACCTCTCCTTCCTGTCTCTGCCTCTGGAGTTTGAAAGAAAGAAAGAAAGAAAGAAAGAAAGAAAGAAAGAAAGAAAGAAAGAAAGAAAGAGGAAGGGAGGGGAGGGGAGGGGAGGGAAGGGAAGGGAAGGGAAGCCAAAGCACTTTAGAAAGTCGCATGCTGGGTTTCTAGTATGTCCTAGAAACTGTCTTAATTCATTTCCCCCTTTACTCTTACTTGAGTAGAAAGGGGAAAAAAAATTGCTAGTCAATGCTAATAATTGTGGCATGTAATGTAATTGGAAGTGTTTCATTGACATGCTCCTGAGAGTTGTGGCTCTGTCTTCCGGCTCGATGCTGCACCAGGCTTGCCTTGAGTGTCTGCGGGCCCTTTGATGCAGGTAGACCGTATTATAAATAGGCGCGTTGCTATGGAGAAGATGGCAGTCCTTACTGGCTGTGGGTAACCTTTTCTACCTTCTCGGACACTGTTTTAAAACAGCAGTGTGAGAGCATTTCTTTTAATTTGGATGAGGGTAGGGTAGATGAATGGGGGCAACTAAGATCGAAATTCTTTTTGTGTGATGATGTCTTGGGGGTTTCCAGCTCCCCTAGCATGATGGCATATTTTGCCAATTGGGCTTCCTAATGATTTACTTAGAAATATGTTTCCTAATAGATGGGGCTGGGGGGATGGTAGTGGGCAGGAGGCAGAGTTGTTTTTTTGTTTTTTTTCCCCCCTCTTCTCCCTCCTTCTGTTCCTGAGCTTTTTTGCGAATTTGTTGGCTTTGATGCCCAGGAGCTCATATGGTGAAATGAAAGTTCAGCTTGGCATGATCATTCCTGGTAGTTCATTCCCATTACTGTTAATAATATAAAGTCAATTGCCTGCCTCTCAGGTCTCTTGTATGTGGTGCCAGAGTTCTTCCCCTGGAATTGGGCGCATAGCATTGGGGACTGAAATGCTTTATTAGTGACTGCCTTCCTGCAAGTTCCCAGGGTAGCACAGACAGACACACATTTACGGATTTGTTTTTTCCTGTTGCTCAAAAGCAAGTAAGTAAGTAAGTAAGTAAGTATCTCAAGGAAGTGCAGGTTTTATAAAATTCATTTTCTTTCCCATCCTTTTCTCACCCTCTACTCCCATGTTTATAATTTCAGGATCATAAGTGTTGTTATAAATAAGCCCGTCAGCTATTTCCAGGTCCTTCCTGGTTGCAGGCCCGTTTAGTGCAAGCCTGTTTGTTACCCCAAAAATGGGATGGTGTTTTCTTATTGCAGTGGGGAGTTCTAAACACCAAAAGGGACATGGTTTGATGGAAGCCCTCTGTGGCAGTGTCACCAGAGAGAGGGGTTTTCAGATGGAAACTGTTCCGTTCATATGTTGAATCGTTGGAAACTGAGTTCACATCTTTGCAGCTCAGACTGTCTTCATGTGATCCCTCTCTGCTGCGGGCTCGGTAACCTTCTCCAGGAACCTTTAGAAACCTTCTGGGTTCCTTCCTGCCAGGTAGAGAACACTTGTCAAGTTGAGGGCCCAGAATCTGGGTAGCTGGCTTCTCTCAGCACCGTCAGGACTCAGTTTCCCTCTCTGGGAAGTAAAGGAGCTGGAGATTTTGCTACTGAAGTATATGTCCTATCTGACCTTGGTGTCAGGGTTTTGTCCCAGGTGGCTGAGTGAGATGAGCAGCGGGGTGGGTCTTCTGCACTGTGCAGGAGGTCAGGATCAGATGTTGTCACAGGGCCAGTGATGTCTCCTTGGTATAGCCCACCCCAGCTAGGGCTGTGTCATACCTGGAGGAGAACTGGAATAGGTCAGTGATGCCAAACCTTTAGAGCTTTTAATGATACAAACAGCCTGCTATGGCATGCATGCCCTAGGTTCGCCACCACTGACTGTGTGTCTCTGGGGAAGGCCTCTGTCACTCTGTTCAGCCATAGCCCTAGTCTCTGTGTGTTTGGAGAGTGGGCATTGGAATAAGTGCTGCTGGACTGTTCCTCCTTGTTCATACCAGGGAACCTGTGGGTCTGATTCCCAGGGGAACCTCAGGGTGGGGGTGGAGAAAGCCACACAGGGGAGGTGATGGTGAGGGCTTCGGAGGGCTGGGATGCTCTTGTGGCGTGCTTGCTTCCAGCAGCTGGCCTGCATATAGACCTAGGAATGGGTTTGCTTAGGATTTACTTGAGTCTCTCTAGAGGATAACCTCATGGGCTCAAAAGCGTGTCTCAACAAGACCTCTGTTGTTCACTTTCAGTCTGGTTGCCCGGGCAAGATGAGGACTCCCGGCAGCCTGTTCATCAGGCCTTGGATTTGGAGAGCTGTGAGGTCTGGGGTGGGACTGGGGTGGGACTGGGTCCAGGGCCTGACTCTCTGCAGGACACCCCTTACCATCCCCTTGGGCAGTGGGATTAGGCAACCTGGAAAGCAGAAAATGCATGTCGGTAAAATAGATACCATTCCACATACCACCCTCGCCTCTGCTCCTCAGCTCTGGGAGGAAAATGTGCCCTCTGGGAGATACCCAAACCTGACAAAGGGACCTTTGTTAGACCTAGAGGTGAGAATCTGTGGGCGTTGGGATTCCTGGGTTCGAGTTCCAGCTCATTGCCAATCGCTCAAGCACTGGGCTAACATTTCTGGAACTGAAAGGAGTGCAGCCTGCCCAGCAAGGCCTTCGGGAGCTGGATGCTGCTGGGTGTGAAGATGGTAATATCTCTGCCAATGCTTTGGGCTCCTGGAGCGGACGGGGAAAGGCTCCTGGGTCACGGGAAGCAGGAGGGGTTGGAGGGTGTTGTGGAAGGTCCCATGTGTGTGTTCTGGTACCTGGGAGCCTCTTCTGAAGACCAGAGCGAGAAGCTGACCCCTCTGAAATCCGGGACTGCAGAGTTGCTTTGTTACTGCTCTGGTGTTCTCTGACTTTGTGAATTCTGGCCCCTTTTACCTTGCTTGAGATTGAGATTCAGTCTGGGTCCTGTCTTCACATCACATAGCAAGGCAGGACCCTGGAATGCATCTTTATCAATTGCTTATAAAGATGCTCTCACCAGGGATAGTCTCCTGCTGCTGCTTTGGGTTGGGCCTCAGTCCCTAGGTCAGGGAAGGCAAACCTTTTAGAGCTTTCAGTGATGCAAGCAACCCACAACAGCATTGAGTGCCATAGGTTCGCCACCAGTGCTCTAGATGGTGTTTTTCCGTAGGGACACTTGGAGTCACCTGTATTTGTAAGTTGTCTTGCCAGGCACTTCAAATGGTGTATTGACTTCTGTGTAGGAGAGGGGCCAGGCAAAAGCCATACCCGTTGGCGTGGCCCAAGCTGTTGTGAGCACAAACTTGGATTCATTCTGTTGTGACTAGAATGGGACCCCCACTGCCTGGCCTGTTGGTTAACTTGGTTAACTTGTGTTGGTTAAACATCTCTACTGACATTTGTAGCAACCACAAAATTCACCTATGTGAAGTGTACATGTTAGTGTAGTTTGGTAAGTTTAGAGTTATGCAGCTAGCAACACTTCCTGCAGGACATTTTTCTGACCCCAGAAAGACGTCCTACTCATTAACAGTCACTCATTTCCTTTCTTCTCAGCCTTTGGAATCATATGGATTTGCCTATTCTTGACATTTCCTATGAATGAAATTCTACAATATGTGGACTTTTGGGTCTGATTTCTTTTACTTGGCTTAAATATTTTCATTGCTTTTTATGTCTAAATAGTATTCCATTGCATAGACATACCACATTTGTTTATTCATTCATTTTGGCTCTTGTGAAATTGCCACGGACAGTGCCATGCCAATTTTTGGATATAAATATGTTTTCATGTCTCCTGGATATATTCTTATAAGTGGAGTTGCTAGATTTGCTGAATTGTATGATAATTTTGTTCAATTTTTTGAGGAACCACCAAGCTTTTAAAACCTTAAAATCTCTGATGTGCCAGTTGTGTTAGGTAAGGTCCAAGAATGTGACTTTTGTTTGCCAGAGAAAATATAAGGAGTGCCTATTGCGGAGAAGCAGTCATAGCGATGTACCCCTATTGTTGTAATTGGGTACCTCTCCCCCATATTGGTTGCATTCCTTTTTCTCTCAGTAGTTTTTGACTCTGGTGGCATAATACAATCACTTGGAAGCTTTTAAAAAAGAGCGTTCCATCTCTGGGCACCACAGTGTGCAATTGTTGGAATTTTGGCCTGGTGTTTCCCAGTCGGCTCTTGCTTATTTCTGTCCTCCTTGCTGCCATGTTTGAGAAGAGGCTACCCTGGTGACAGGTGGGGTTGGTTATATGGATTATCAAGAATTCACTGGCGTTGCGAACAGTTTTCTGAGGAGGCCCTGGTCCACTCTGGGTGTGCCTGGGCACCCAAGACTTAGGAGAAGTTTGGCTATGGCTGGGATGGAAAAGAAGCATCTCCTAATATATGCAGAGTCCAGGGCATGATTATGCACAGAGGCAGGTGCTGGGAGATTTCTGGTCCTCCGACTGTGCCTAGAGTTTGATGGTTGTGTTGGTGTTTTGCCGCCTCTGCCCTGGGAAGCGGAGTGAGGCCGTCCTAGTTCATGCAGTTCTGTGGGCACCAGCGCTAGGGGAGGCAGTGGAGAGACCTCTCCTGAGCTGCCTCCTTCCAAATACCCCTGTGCCCGTGGGCAAGTCATCCTGCACCAGGCACTTAAGAAGGAGGGGTTGCCCTAGAGGCTTCTTTTGCCTGGGCTCTTCTGAGGTGCAAATTATCCCCTCCTAGTCCCCCCACTGCCTGGCCTCAGAGGTCCTCCTGGAAGTACTGTGCTCCTGAGCGTGCGCTTGCCAGGGTCTCCCTGTTGGCTCCTTCAGAGTATTGGTCACATCCTGGCATCTTCCTTTGGCTGCACCTTCCTTTCCCCACCCAGATGTTGGCTCTGAGAGAGGAGGGAGTCTTTCTTTATGGCTTTATCCCTCACTTGTCTGCAGGCTCCAGAAACATTTGTAAATAAATAAATAAATGAGCTATTGAAATTTTTACCTCAATTTCCCAGTGTCTGTAGGGATACATCTGAGAGGCTTAATGAACTGAGATTCTCCTCCTTCTCCTCCTCTTCCTCCATTTAATAAACTGTATTCCAGAGGAAAGAATAATGCTTAAAAACTTAATAGCTTTGTGCCAGGCATGGGGCTGAAGACTCAGTGTTCATGACCTCATTCACACCTCCCAGTGGCCCTCTGAGGTAGCCATTCTTTTCTGTGACTCCCATTTTTGCTGGCTAGGAAGGGGTGAGCCTACAATAGGATCTAGCTTGGCCCGGAGCCCACAGTGCTGTGTTGTCCCCAGGGATAAAAGAATGCTGTGCACAGAGACGTGGCACTTAGAAGGGGTGTCAGGTGCCCCTATTACAGTGCTAGGACAGGGCGCTGTTTTCAGTGACACCTGAGGAGATGCTGCGGGAATGTCTTCCTGAAGCCCAGATATGAGGAACTGTGATCGTGTGTGTGCCCAAGATGCCCAGGGAGGTACTCCATGGAGAGAGCCCACACGCCAGGCCCTGGGAACTGCTCAGTGTTGATGCCTCCATTAATAACCAGGTCTCTCTCTCTCTCTCTCTCTCTCTCTCTCTCTCTCTCTCTCTCTCTCTCTCTTTCTCTCTTTCTTCTTTTCAAGTTGTGGCCTTTAGCATTTAGTGGTGGCCACAGAACCTAATATCATAAGCTCTGGCCAGGGCCTTAGTATTGACCACAGGACGCTCTGGTGACCATGGTTGTCTGCCCTCTCCTTCCTGTGTTGGCTTCTGAGGTCAGCTAGGCTGCTGGCCAGCAGTGGTGAAGGTGAAGCCAGCAGGCCCATGTGGTATGCTTTGCATGCCAGACCAGAACCTTCTGGATGAAAGGAGCCAGAGACTTTGTCACTCTTTTTATTTTTCAGATCAGGGAACTAGGACTGAGGGAGGCGAAGGCTCCTTAGAAACTGAACAAAGATTAGAGTTCAGGTTGTAAAGGTCAAGTTTCTATAGTTTTTTTTTTTTTTTGAGGGGCGGGGAGGCAGTGGATTTTTTTCTTGAGAGACACTTCAGAGCTCCTCTGTGCTTCTTGGAGATGATAGAATTTAGCTTGAAGAAAGATTAAAAAAAAAAAGGAGAGTCATGCCCTGCCTGCCATGATTGTGGCCAGTGTTGGCAAATGGCCAACGAGTTTGCAGGGCTCCCACCCAGTGTCCAATCCTTCTATGTCATGAAGCAATGGGTTTCTGATGTGGTCTTGCAGAATGTTTTGCTAGGGCTTCTGTATCTAAATAGTTAATTTTCTCCCTACTCCTTTCCCCCGTTATGTAGGATGATATGGCCTTGGCTCCTTAGAAATCTTTGAGAATCCGTGATCCAGAACTCAGAGTTGGGAGAATATTTTTCACTATGGAGCAAATCTGGCTTTAATGAAGGCAAGCTGGTTTGGGTCGACCACAAATACATATGCATTTGAAAAGACAGATGGAAAATCCTGTAAAAGGGTTGACATAAACCTTGTTCCCCGGGAAACATGGCCAGGGACCACAGAGGAGGCTCCATCAAATAGCTACCTTCATCAACCTTTGGTTGGCCCAAGGAGGCTTTTCCTACCTCCAAGGATTTTCCTTCTTAGCCCCAGGGTCAGACCCAACCACACTCCCTGTTGCTTTCCCTTCTGCTGAACCTTGTGTGTTTTGCTGAGGCCTAGGTCCATGCTTCTTGAATTCTAGAACTGCGCTGGAAGGGAAGGGGTGACTTCTTTGGCTAAACGGTTTTAACAGCAACCTTGTATTGTAATCTAATGATAGGATACCTGACATGCTTTCTCATGTGAATGTTTTCTAAGTCCCAGTGTATTGCAGTCGCTGTAGAGCAGATGATTCATCACTTGCCTTGGCAGTTAAAAGGG
The DNA here is from genome assembly GCA_004027455.1 of Hydrochoerus hydrochaeris. Classification (NCBI taxonomy): domain Eukaryota; kingdom Metazoa; phylum Chordata; class Mammalia; order Rodentia; family Hydrochaeridae; genus Hydrochoerus; species Hydrochoerus hydrochaeris. Next base: position 108,585 of record PVLA01006655.1, on the reverse strand, counting down.
GTGGGGATTGTTTGGTAATACTCTCGATTTACTTAAGAGGAGATGCAGAGTGGATGGAGGTGAAGTAGAGGGCAGGGTCTTTGCAGTGGAAATAGTTGAGGTCTAATAGACAAGAGCTCAATTTTCTTGTTGCTCAAATGGGAGCCTTCCTTCTGAGAGTCAAGAGTTTCCTTATCTGTAAATAGATTTGACTAAAACAATCGCAAGTTTTTTTGGTGTACAAAAATTTACCCCTCCCAAGTAGACCAAAATTTTATCGGAAGGTCACGGTTTTGAAAGGAAAAGGGATGGAACAGGGGGAACCATGGGGGGCAATGCAGATGTGAAGTCTCTGCTAGCCCCACACGAAGACTCATTTTTCAGTGATGAAAATTTCATGAACTTTCCCTGCCTCAGAACTTGCAGCAGCTGTCATTTATTGAGCAGTTACTGAGCTAAGTGCTTTACAGACATTATGCAGCCTAATTGCATGGGGTGAGGCATCTCATTTTTCATATGAGGACTCAGAGGTACAGGAATGGCTAGTAACTTGGTCAGTGTCACACAGCTAGGGGAGGCCATCTGGCTTTGGGCTCACACCTGTTTGATGAAAAGCTTGGACACCAGATTGCAGTACTTCCTGTCATCAGTGGATGCCATATTAAATTTTGTATGGTGTTTGCTGACCGGGAATAATACACAGGGACCGAAGTGTTTTCCACCTTGGTAATGCTTCTGAATAGGTTCAGTTTTTATTAGGCATCACAGCAGCATCTCTATCAAATGAAGAAACAACTTCTAGTCATGTGGGAGTTTATCTGGCATGCTGTCTGGATTATATGAATTTGGGCCCTCTGTGGTCCTCTTTCAGGGGAACCCCCAAAATGAGGACTAGGCTTTTATATTTGCGTGGGACTTTTCAGACAGTGAGGTCCTTGCTGCTAGGGAGTCCTGTCTGTCTTTGCTAGTACAATGGACCAAGCAGTCCTGTGTCGTTGGCTATGTTCTGCATGGCTGAACGGGCAGGCAGCCTTTGGTGACTCGGTGACTCATGGTGTGTGTGGATACCCGGTTTGTGGAGAGGCAGGCAAACGCCGCGCAGCTCCCTAGGTGTGGGGCCTGAACAAGTTTGCATGCTGCTGAGGCCTTTGTGGTGAGGTTTGCAAGACCTTGTCATTATATAATAGTACTGTACCTTGTCTTAGCTTGGTGCCTTTCTTCTTGGAGCTCCAGGCATTCCATTCTTCTTGAAAGCTCAGTTTGCTCTCTGGGAGAGGGGGAAGAAGCAGCCTGAGAAGCAGCCTTCTGCTGAAGTGAGCAAAGTGGGACTGCTGGTTAGTTATTCTCTTGGTATGGATGAAAAATTGAGTCCACTGAATCTTTAGTTACCTGTCGCACAGGTAAGGCACCTGTAGGAAATCCCTGGCCTAAGGCATTCTCTATTTCTAGACCATGCCACTGCCTAACGCAAGTTGACTATCCATGTGTGGAAACTGGGGACCCTGGGAAAATGCCAAATGACCTGTATTTTTGGTCACACCTGTCTTGTCTATAAATACTCTTGTCCATGTTGTGTTAAAACTAGAAAGAGACCAGGCTGCATCCAGGAGATGCTGTCTTGGAGACAGGAGCTGTGGGGTGTACTCCTGACTGTCTGGATTTACCCCACTGCGGCCTGTTTTCTCATCTGTGAAGTAAAGTAAGAAGTCTTTCTGTGTGTCCGCTAGGGTGCTGGCCCTGAAAGTTTTCTCCAAAGGACTATGTGGTTAGGTGCTTTTAGGGGACACTGCTGGAGAATTCCAGTGCTCATCAGGGTATTGAATGCTCTGGAACGTCTTGCAGCTAAAGAAAATCTAACAGTTCTTGGGGGGACTGGATGATGCACTGCAAGAATGTGGGGGAAATGGTATTGCAGCAGCCTTCCAGGTCTGAGATGCATGTCATTCTGAGTTTCTTTTCTGCTTCTTTGTTGGGTCCTGGGACCCGTTCAGCCAAGTGGTGATGCCTAATGCTCAGCACCACTGCTGCATCAGCACTGGTCTCATTCACTGCCTTGGGCGCATGGTAACTGTGCTCTATGGGAAGAGGAGAATCAAGACCCACCTGGATTGGAGCTTGAGTCCTTTGGCAAACAATTTAGCAATGGTTTGACTTACTATTTTTGACTTTACAGGGTTGTAAACGTTTTACCCATACAACCATTTTGTTCTTAAGTTTCAATACAGTGCTCAGTAAATTACATGAGCTCTTCCCTCTTCACTACAGAGTAGGCTGTGTGTTCAGTTGTTTTGTCCACTGTACATGTTCTGACTGTGTTTAAGGTAGCAGTGGTGTTTGCTGATACATTAAATGCATTTTGGACTATTTTTGTGTGTAGCCGAGGAGCACTTATATGTGTTTGTATGATTGGCACAGATTTGGTCATAGTCTGGCCAGTCTCTTTTATTTCTTTTTCTTCTTTTTTGTTTTTTGTTTTTGTTTTTTGAGACAGGGTCTTACTGTGTAGTTCAGGCTGGCCTTGAACTCACAAAAATCCTCCTGCCTGAGATTACAGGTATTTGGCACCATGCCCGGCAGTCTCTTCTTTTTGAAGGTAAGATATCTTTAGAGCCACACAAAGTGGCATGCGCAGCTCACCAGTGGCCCAGATTTGATGCCAGAGCTATTTATTGTGCCAAATGGTGTGAACATGATGGCTTTCCTGGACAGTGTAAGTGGGGATGTTTGCTTAGGAAGGCCATTGGCAGAGCTGTTGTTGTCTCACCACTGTCAAACCATCTTTTGGGCCCAGAGAGGAGGCGAGAATTTGTCATTCTGTTAGGAGGCTGAGTGGGTGAAAGTACCGCCCTGATGCCTGGGCTCGGCCCATGCTGGCAGTGGCTGCAGACTTACCACACTCCCTTCAGCTGGACAAGTGCCTCTAGTTTTCTTTTCCTGGGTATTCGATGTGGTTGGGTCCTGTTTCTCTTCCTTTAGATCCATCTCCATGTCCTGGCCCTTCCCTGGCCACAGTCTTAGACGATTGCACTTTACCTCTAACTCTGTGGAATTGGGTGTCACAGTGTGATTATTGGGGCCTTTTGGGAAAACTCTGGAGAAATGTGTAGCTCTCCAGAGGGCACTCATGGAGAGCAGAGGGTTTCCTGTGGCCTGTGCATGGTGGGGTGGGTGCTCACACTGTCCTCAGCCTGCCCTTGGCCCAAATGTGCTATGGGAGCGCAGAAGAGTGTAGATGCGGTGAGCACTCCGGGCTTTCTCGTCTTCGGATGGCTTCTATGAAAGTGGGCCTGAAACTTTTATCACCACTGCTACAGGTGAAGACTTTCATTTGGCTGTGCTGGTCCAACAAAGACTATTTTATTTATGTGTTTCCAAGCCCTTAAAAATTCTTTTAGGGCACATCAGTGGGGAGTTAATAGAAACTTTGAAAGAAGAAAAATGCCTGCAGGGTAAGTAGAACCCCAGCCAGCCAGCTCAGAGCTCAGCGCTGACAGTGGCCAGGCTGTGCTTGGAGAAGAGGCTGGCGGGTCTGAGGAGCTGCATCTCCAGTGCCGGAGTTTTCAATCATTCAGTGTTTTCTCCCTTGCTTCTTTTGGTGTGGGAGAAGGATGGACCTAAACTTCAATCTGCGCATGTTCGCACCCCTGCAGGGTCCCACGGCCTTCTGGTTTGTGGCACAGAGAAAGCTTGTAGGAAATATACCGGTGATGTTGGTGTGAACCCCCTCCTCCCCAGCTGAGAACCAAATCACACTGAAGATACTAGTGGTTAACAAGGAGGGAGTTTTTCTTGTGTTCTGAGTGTTGAGTGAAAACTAAGGGGAAGAGATGGGACTCAAAACCTGACTTGGCTAAAGTAGTCCTGCTGGTTTGTTTCTTTTCCCCCAAAGTAATTTCCTGGAGCATTAAAAACTCTTGAAAACCCAGCTCTGTATATTTTTGATTACCAGTGAAAGGCACTGGTGCTTTGAGGTCTGAGCCCAGGTAGGAAGCTGGGAGATCTGAGCCCAGTTCCTGATATCTCCGGGCCTCAGTTTCTTCATCTGTAAAATGACATGATAATGCTTACCATCTAGGATACAGGTGACAGGTTTCATCATCCAGCACCTGTGTTTAGAAAGAAAAAATGTGACTAGTGAAACCTGTCAGTTGTATGATGCTTGAGATGCAGACATTTTTAGTTCTGTTAACTGGTGCTTGAGTACCTATATGGCAGGGTAGCTGGCACCCAGGGAAGCTGGCTGGGGCCTTCTGTGTTGTTCCTGGGGACTGCTGTGTCCAATTTGTTTACTTTGGTGGCTTTCAAATAGAAGTGCTCTTGCTCCCCAGGGGCGTTTGGCAACATCTGGAGACATTTAGGACAGTGAGTCTATGGGAGACACTGCTGGCCTGCACTGGGCAGGGAGGGTAGGGATATAGCTAAACTCCTGCTGTATGGAGGACAGCCCAGAGTATCTGGCCCAAGACATCTGAAGGAGGATTGGGAAACCCTGGCTGAGTGCCTGTCAGGAGCTGTGTGTGTGTGTGTGTGTCCCCAATGGAACATTTGACCCCATGTAGCTGCTGGTGACCATCTCTTAGAGTGGCATGAAAGGGGATCTCATTGGATTCATCCAGTGCTTCTGTTAAATGGGTTTCTATTTTTGAGAAATTGAAAACAAAAGAAAATAAAAATCACATTCTCCCAACTCCTTTTCCTTAGAAGGGAGCATTTGGGGAAATCAGACTTTACCACCCATTCTGGTAATGTAACCATTTTTAATTATTGGACATGCCTGCATTTTATTAGTTTGTGATTTTCATTTTACAGCCTGTGTGTGATACACACACACATACATATTCTAAAATATTTATGAATAAATATCGGAAGATTAATTTTTGCAATCTCAATCCACCATAGACTTATGTAATAACCAGAGGCAGGCCTGATTATGTATGGGCAAAGCATTGTTGAACAATGTCTCCTTTGTGCAATGTACAAAACAAGCTTTTTTTCCACATTGGGTGTGCAAGTCTGCCTTCTCCAGTAAGGCCCTGTCTCCATCCACCCCCTTCCTACCTCCTACCTTTGAGCAAACATTATTTGTTGTGGCTGATGGTGATCAGGTTTGGATTCGGATCTTGCTTTTGATGCTTTATTCACTTTTCTTCACCTACCTTCCCCTAGAGAACCTTGGGCTGCCAGTACATTTGTTTGCAGCCACCCATGTGGTGCCAGGAGTGTCTGGTTGGTGGCAGGTGGTCTCCAGAGCCTCCGCACAGCGTGGGGGTTGTTTCTGTGATTGCATTGGGATGCTCCTGGAGTTACTTTGGGACTGAGAAATGAAGGCTGTCGTTCTTTCTCCCCTGGCCTCTCATTCCCAGCCAGAACCTATTTTTTTTAAAAAGCCTTATTTCTTATAAATTACCAAATACTTTATGTATAAGCAGGAGGGATGTAGGTTATCACATGTCAAGATAACCTACATCGAGCCAGCCAGGGAGCACAGGGGTTGTATCTTCTGTAACCTCTGAGGTTGGGAGCCAGGATTCTTATTCCAGGCACCAGCCCATCTGCTGGCACCAGGACTTGAACCCTGGCCTGCTGGACTAAATATACTCCCTGAGATGATGGTGGGTCACTTATTTTTAGATGGCTCTATGCTTGGCTAGGTGATCCTACGCACAGCTGTGGGTAACAGGGACCGTGATGAACATCTTTTGTGCAGCAGGTGTTTTTGGTGTGGCTGAAAGGATAGAGCCAAGCTTGGGTGTCCTGTCTCAACTTTTTCAGATTGAAGACATAAAGGTGCGAAGGGGAAGATGACAGCCCAGCTTTCCTCAGATAGCTTCTCCTTCGGCCTGAGGAGAGGGCTCAACAAGTTCCTTGAGGCAGGTGGGCTTTGGCTTTGAGTAAAGTAGAGTGTTAGAGAGTGGGGGGCCTTAGGCAGGTGCCTGGGACAGAAACTACAGTGGGAGCCACTGTGGTGGGAAAACCAGAGTTCTGGTAGGGAGGGCAGGGCACACTCGAGAGCCAAGGGTATACTGAGTCTCTATAGGCCTTAGAAGAGCTCGTCAGTTGTTCCCCCAGAAGCTTCGCTCCACAGAGAATATTAAACCCAATGTGTAGTGTACTGCATCTTTTTTGATACATATACATCAGTGATAAAGTTTGATTTATAAATTAGGAATAGTAAGATTAAGAACAGCAACAGTAATAAAGTAGAAAAGTTTAACAATATTCTATAATACAGGTTATTTAAAACATATGACTTGTTTATTTCTGGAATTTCCAACTTGCTGTTTTTGGACTGCAGTTGGCTGTAGGTAATTGATACTGCAGAAAATGAGACTGGATAAAGAGGAACTGCTGTATTAATTTTTTTTTTTAATATAAACTCTTGCTGGCCTTGAACTCATTATATAGCCCAGGCTGGCCTTGAACTCATGGCCAGTCTCCTGCCTTAGCCGCCCAGGTTGGGATTACTGGTATGTGCCACCACGACCAGCTGTATCAGTGTTTTAGGAAGCTGCATTACAACTAACTGTTGATGGGAGTGGAAATTCCAGTTTAACACTGGCTCATTAAGAAGTCTGTCCCTTGGAAACTGTGCAGCGAAATGGACACTGATACAGTCCTTTCTAAGGCCCCTGGGTCATTATTTAGGCCAAGAGATTAATAGGGCCTGAATTGGGTAGGTCAGCAGTCAGAGATGGCAGCTGGCTATGATGAAACAATTCCCTCAGAAGTCCTGTGCTGTGCAGGGCGGTGTCCCTGCTGGAAGTGACATGGCATTCCTCTTCACACAGCTGTGACTCCCCATGCAGTCAGCCACACCACACCCAATGAAGCACACCATTGGAAGCTTGGTTTTTGTACTGCTCCACGTTGTAACTTCTTTTGGGATCCCTGGAAATGCCTTTTCTGTATACCCCGTAGTTGTGGGGGTGCAGGGGAAGGGTGCCTTTGTTTTATGCTTCTCCAGACCAAAGACTTGTTTCTTAGCGCCTGGTTGGCATCGGATCAAACATATGTGGATGGATGGATGGATGGATGGATGGGGTGGGTTTTTAGTGCCAAAGCTGACACTGGGCAAGGCCTGGCTTGCTGCTTAACCATGCTGATGGTGCATTGGGAAGGTGTGAGCAGCAGGAAACCCCCCACTTGGTTGTCAGTGTGGATTGTGGTGTTGTCCTACCAGGAAGATTGGCTCTCAGGATGGGTTGGAGGTGGCTCACTCTTGTCACACCAGGAGGGTAACTGAGGTACACTGCCTTTCTGGCCTTCAATGTCAACATGGCAGAATGGGAGGACACTGGCCACATTCTGTGAATCCTTCTGTATGCCATCATTCTTCGTGGGCATGGGCTGCGCATCGGGGGCTCGGCTCCATCTTTTGGAACTGTCCTTGCTATTTGTTGCCCTTTCAGCAGAGTACAAGGGTGCCTGAGTGCCCTGAACTGTGAGCTCAAGGAAGCCTTCATGGTGGCCATCCCATCTCTCCCCCACCCCCGTTTTGGGACTGGAATCGAGACTCCTGCTGGGGTGAGGCTTCTTGCAGAGGGGAAGGAGAGCAGTATGTCGGTCCTTGTCATCCCAGAGTGCTTGCCTGGGCTGAGGAAGGAAAGGAAAAGCACGTGGGTGATTGGGGTAGGGTTTTTGTCAACGGACCTGCTAGCACCTTGAGACTTGTTTTTTTTACGCATCTGGGGCCCTGATATTGTCTGGGTGGGGGCCCCTAGCTGCTGATGTTGGGGGGCATCCACAAAGGTGGGAGGAGGAGGGGCCCACCCGGGATGGGGCTGAGCCCTGGTGGAAGGTAAGGAAAGCGCTCCATTGTGTCCTAGAGGAAGAGAACAGGTTGGGTTTGCAGTAAGATCAGTCTGGCCTTTAGGACCTCTGATTCCTTTGAGAGATATTTCTTGTAAAAAAAAAGAAAAGAAAAGAAAAGAAAAAAGAAAAGAAAAGAAAAGAAAGAAAATAGAACCCAGTAGAGGCAGCGGCTTGGGAAACAGCACATTCTGTTCATAGTGAGAGTTGTCCCACAAGAATTTCTCCATTTCATCCCTTTGGCCAAATTTCTATTTCTGAAAGGGAAAGGGACTGGAGATGGGCTTGTTTGTTTGCTTAGTTGAAACCTCTGTGTTTGTATTTCCGGCCCATTCTCTGGGGTGAGCACCAGCAGAGCCAGAGGGCTGGTTCTGCATGCTGTCTGGGGAAGCCCAGGGGCTCCGCCATGGGTGTTTTCTCTTCCTTGCTCCCCGTAGCTTTTTCAGGGCACAGGTGAGTCAGTGGGGGAGCAGGGATTGGACCCAGGGCCTCCTACAGCTAATAAGCAAGGGCTCCGCCACTGCGCTTCTTCCCCAGCCTTAAAAAACAAATCATGTGTTTGGTTTTTGGGGGTTAAAACCAGGGCCTTTATCCTGAGCCACACCCCCCAACCTTCTTTTTTTTAAAATTCTTTTTTATTTTGAGATATTGTCTTGCTAAATTGCCAAGACTGGTCTTAAACTTGGATTGGGCTCCCTCTGTTTCTTTCCTTTCCCTTTCCCTTCCCGTTCCCTTTCCCTTCCCTTTCCCCTTCCCCTTCCTCTTCCCCTTCCCATTCCCTTTCCCTTCCCGTTCCCTTTCCCTTTCCCTTCCTCTTCCCTTTCCCTTCCCCTTCCCCTTCCCTTCCCCTTCCCTTCCCTTCCCTTCCCTTCCCTTCCCTTCCCTTCCCTTTCCCTTTCCCTTTCCCTTTCCCTTTCCCTTTCCCTTTCCCTTTCCCTTTCCCTTTCCCTTTCCCTTTCCCTTTCTTCTGAGAATTAAACCCAGGGCTTTCTCTTTTGCCTCTCTCCCTCTGTCCCGCCCTTCCTTTTTGTTTTCCTTTCTTTTTGTTTTAAATTGAGCCCAGGGTTTTCATATTCCCAGCTGTTTAAATTTTGAGGCAGCGTCTCTAAGTTGCCCAGGCTGGTCTTGAGCTTGGCAGTCCTCCTGCCTCAGTCTCCCAGAGGTCTGGAAGTAGCTCCCTGTTTGTTTATCGAGAGTAATTTACAGCACATAGATCTCAGATGTCCACTGCTGTGTCTGTCTACACCAGTGTAACAAGGACAAGACGGAGATAAAAAACTGTTCCCTTCCCAGAGGGAGCCATTTCCGATCCTTGTAAACCTAGAGTAATTTTTCTTTGAACCTGTCGTATGTCTAGAATTATCACGGGCATTTTAATTCATCCTCCACCCCCGCCATGGTATAACCTGTTGGTGTCTCTGGATGTTTAGAACAATGATTTTTGTAGCTTATCTGGGTGTCGAAGAATTGTGAGTGGAAAGACCACAAATCCTTCCTGCTGCTGGGAGCCCTGGGTGGCTGCTGGCCTTCCGCTGTCTGCTTTCAAGCATGTGGTCCTCGGCTCTTCTGCTCGCTTCCTCTCCATCCTCGGTGCGTCACCACCTCCAACTGCAGCCCAGGGCTGGTCTGTGTTTTGCTCCCTGTAAGGTCCCATCAGCCTTGGCACCTGTTTGTCACTGTGCATCACTTGGTGCCATGACTCCATTCATAAGCTTCAGTAATGGCAAGCGCGAGGTCATGAGTTCGAGCCTCGGTACCCCAAAACAAAACAAAACAAAGAAAAAAAAAAGCTTCAGTGACCCAGCAGATGCCTGGTTCAGGTTTCTGGGTGACGGATGGGGTTCACCGTGACAGATGGGGGTTCTGTGGGCTAACATTTGGCTCTTTGGGGGGCCTGGGGCTGCGTGATGCCTGCCAAGGAAGGCACTTTCCTTCATGGGGGTTCTGTGTGTTTCAAGCATGTGCATCATGTGTTCCCGATGTCTCTGTCGCCGGTGACCTCATTCCTTCCCCAGCCTCCTTCGGCGAGCTGCCTGCCCATCCGTCCAGGCCTCTCCGGAGCCAGCTCTCTCTGCTGCCTGGCTCTCTCTGCTGCCTGCTCTCTTTTGGCCAGGATTTTAACATATATCACAGGCTGCTAGGCTAAGAGCTTGGGACTTCCCCTCACCACACTCAAAGCCTTTGATCTTTTGCTTTGGAGGTAACATCAAAAGGAAAGCTGAGGAAGACAGCCAGGCTGTGAAGTTCAACGTTCAAGTTAATAGCTTGACTGGAGGTTGTGCTGCATCTCGGCAGCAGGCAGCGCCACCGAGGCTGGAGTAAACATGGCCGTTCTGCCTGCTTCCTGGAAATGCATCCGGCTGGAAAGGGCTTCGTTTCGCTTCAGAAACGAAGGAATCGAATTGTTCCCTTCCTTCCCTTTCCTTGAAAGTGTGAAAAGATGGGAGAAGGCGTGCGTGTGTGAGTGTGGGGAGAGAACCCAAGAGCAAGTCTGGGGAGGGCGGTTGGACCCATAGGAGCTGCACTCTGAGGCATCCTGGTTCAGTTCTGGGGACTGCCATCTCCTCGCCTTTCTCCTTGTGGCTCTGTCACCGACCATTTCTAATGAAGCTGGGTGTACCGGACTTCTGCTGAAATTCACAGAAGGCTGGGTACATAGGCAGCTTGGCTGGGGGCTGGAGAAGTGGGGTGCAGCCTTGAGCATTGCTTAGGCTGCAGAACTGGAAGCTGAAAAATAAGTGGCCCATCCAACTCCCCCTGCCTGGTCTCTGCTGAGCTTTGCAGGCACTTGTTTGGTGGTTAATTTAATATTTTCAGCCATGCCCCTCTTAGATTTTCCTCCCAAACGGTGATTGAGTGATTGTCAAACTCTTGATTCCAACGCCATTTGGCATAGAACTCACCCTAGGGATCCAGTCATCTTCCCCACATCTGCCTTGGACAGCTTTCTGGACATCAGTCCCTGTCATTGTGTGGCTGCAAGACCTGCCGCTCTCCTTTGCTCTCAGCCTTCCTGGACTCTGGTCTCTGCGTGGCTTCGGCTTGTGGTGGAGTCTTTAGAACTGACGATGTCAGCATTGTGTGGCCAGAATTCCTGCTGAGTTTTAGTGTGGTTTCTCCCAAGTCCTTCTTCGCTACCCCCTCACCTCCACCATGGTCTTTGGCATAACTGTGTACCACCTCTACCGTTGTTTATTTAATGCACTCAAGCATTGGATTCATTTAACTCAGCATTTATTTTAACTCAGCATCTGTGAAATTATAGGTTTAATGTACTAGTTATTTTTTTCTAATACACGTCAGTGTGATCCCTAAACTACTAAAGTCACACCTTGTACTATATAGTCACGGGTGGGGAAACTGCTTTCCTTCCTTTGGGGACTCACAGTTCGGTGTGTCTGGTGACTCTTGGCTTGTTGATCCTCTTTTTCCTGAGGCCTGCTGAGTGCTAGCTATAGTGAGCTGCTACTCAGATTGTGAGTGGTCTCAAAACCCTGCTCAGGGAGTGTGGTCTTAGACTTCAGTGAATCTCTTTTTTACGGTGATAATTTGCTCTGACTGGGGGATCCTCTTCCATTGCTATTCATGCTCTCCTCTACATCCTTCTTAGAGTCCTCACAGTTTTCTAGGCCCTCATCCTTTTTCCAGCTGGAGGGAGAATCTAGCTTGGGCAGCCTGCATTCTGTCCGCGTTGAGTTACCTTCAGAAAGATCTCAGCAACTCCCTGCTGCCTCTCCATCAGAACTGTTGGCGTAAATCCTCTGTGGTTTTAGGTTTTTGGCCCTGGAGACTTGATCGCATTCATTATCCATGTCCATTTGGTGCCGTTTCAATGGGCATGGGCTTCTGTAAATACTTTAGGAAATGCAAGATGCCAGTCTCCTGGGAGGGGTGTCCAAATCTTTGGGGATACCTCCTGGGGTGTTGAGGAAATGATCCCCCTCCTACTCCGTGGGAGAAGTGTTACTGCTTGCCCTAACCCCGGGAGCCAGGTGCCCAGATGACTTCCCTGGCATGGGCTTCTTTTTTATCCATGCTTAAAGCTATAAAGAGCCATTGTCAAATTTGTTTAGCTTCTCAATTCATGTTCCTTAGAAGATGGTAAATTAAAGATAGCATTCCTGGACAGAGCCTTTCATACATTTAAGAAAACCTGTTGAGTCTCCCTGGGGGAGCCTTGAGGGAGAGATGAAAGGTTGTCTCCAGATCTGCTCTATCGTCTTTTAGGTAATTAAGGTGACTGTAAAAGTTGAGCAATGAGCTTGCTGGCCCACTTACCTTTCTCACAGGGGTCTTAAATCTTGGACTAGTCCTCTTTGACCCCATCCCTGTGTAGCTCATTTGCCACCGAGGACTCCATTTTCACGTTTTTCCTTTCTGTTCAACTGGAATTGGGGATTGGAGGATGGAGTTTTGTGATGTGTTGGAAACATGGAGTCTTCTAGAAGCTTGCTTTAGGTGTTGCTGGGCCATGAGATCAGCTGGAGTGAGACATCCAGGTACAGGGTCATGGAAGCAGGGGTGAAAGGTGGTGGTATGTCCTAGTCATTCTTTGGAGACAGTAGATCCTACTCTTGGATTTCTCCCATCTACCCTACTGTGTGGAAAAACAGTGGTTCCCCCAATTTCCTGCATGGTAGAATCCTGGAGAGCTTTTGTAACAAGCCAACTTCTCAGGTCCCACTGTGGAGTTACAGCTACACATCAAGAACTTCAAAGATCCCTAAGTCATTGTGAAGTTTGGGGGTCCCTTGGATAAGGAACTAATACCTGAATCGTTTATATTCTAGGTCACTCAGGCTATTCACCATCTAAGCATCATACACATCGTATGTTGATCCTCATCATTCGTCAGCTAAAGGCTATTTATTGTCTGTATTTTTATAAGCCCAACTTCCCTGTTGTTCAGGTCTCTGTCCAAGGACATTGAGTTGGTCAGTGGTGGTAGCCGACTTTGAAGCAGGGTGTATCTGCCTGCATAGATGGTGTCACAGCCCACCTTGAAGAAACGAGGGCAGGGAAAAAGGTTGGTTCTGGGAGCCTGGATGGAGTTTGGCACTTGAACTTAATCTTTAGCAGATGAGTAGTAAGTTTCTTACATAGCACAGGAAAGGGTGCTGGGTAGACAGAGGTGCAGAGTTCTCCAAAGGTGAAGTGGTCACAGGATGGTTTTGAAGCTCTAACGGTAGTCAGGGCTCTTGTCACGAAGGGCCTTGACTTGCATGTGCACACACATGCTCCTCATCCTCTGGGGTTCTGGCTAAAATGCAGGTTCTCATTCAGTCTGGGCTGGGGCCTGAGAGCCTGCATTTCTCCCAAGCTGTTTGCAGTTGCTGCTGCTAATCCATCTTGAGTATGAGGCTTTGTCAGCGATTCCCAAACTTTTCTACATAGCAGAATCACCTTGGAAGCTTTAAAGATCCTAATGCCTGTTCCATGGAGGTCAGACTGGGGTGTGGGAGCCAACATCAGTAATCATAAAGGATCCCTCAGTGATTCCGGTGTGCTCCGAGGAACCCTGGTGAAAGTTTCATCAGGACCGGCGGCTCATTCATAAAACCTAGAAGAAACTGGAACAGTCTTACTAGTTCACTGAGTGAGCAGGACTATTTTTTGAGTACCTGCAAGGCCATGCACTAGCCTGGGGGTTAGGTATCAGCCACATGCTGCTGGCTTGGTGGTCTGAACCATGTGAAGGCAGTGGTGGGGGAGAAAGGCAGGACTCTGAGAGTAGACGCATTTTAGGAAGGAGATACTCAGGCAATTTGGAATTACAGGTAATTTGGTAAGGACCCAAAACTGAAATTTGTCTTCTGGATGATGAAAGGGTTTGCTGGGTGTGGAGCTACCAGCAGGTCCATTAGCTTGTATTCAGGTCTGCTAGAAGCCCTGTTATTTACATACAAGCACCTGCCTGGAAGAACTGTTCGTTTCTGCAGTTTCAGAATCTGTCTAGGGAATACTTGCTGTGCATGTTTTCGAGCTACTTTAAGGGCTTGAAGTCAAGGATAAAACTCTTGTCTCTTTGTCTCTGTTTCTCTGTCACAAACACACATGGTGGAGGGGGGGGAGAGAATTGAATCGAACCCTGAGCCTTCATTCCCAGCTCCTTTTAGGTCTTTAGATTTTGGGACAGGGTCTCACAAGGTTGCTCAGGCTGAACCTGGATCTGTGACCCTTCTGCCTCACCTTCCCAATGCTGGACTTACAGATATATATGACCTTGAACGTTGCATTCATCTGCAGATTCACCATATTCATTAATTTTGGCTACCTTGTGAGCATCAGTTAAGTGCTGACATCTGGTGCTGCCTACACATGGAGCTTTCTTGATCGCTTGTAAGTGTGTTACTGAGAACTGGGTGCAGAGATGAGTCGAGTCAGCCAGCGTGTGAGGAGGGGTAGGTGTATTGTGCACCGAGGGACATCAATCCCGAGGAGCCTGGCCTTCTCATGAGGAGGGTAGGTGGTTAGACAGGAAGTGATTAGTTTCTGGGTTGGCATTCAGCTTCAGCGCTGGTGATTAAAATCCTGAAGTAAGTGCCAGGGACATAGCTCAGTGCCATAAGCACCTGCCTGGCAAGTGTAAGATCCTGAATTCAATTCCCGGCACAAAATGAAGGAAGGAATGAATGAATGGCTAAAATCCTGAAGTCAGGAAGAAAGGAAGGAAGGATAATATATCCATGCTCTGCATTCCCCTCCCTTTGCCCTGTGACCCCAAAATTATGACGTCCCAACCTTGGTCACAAGGAGTCTATGGGATCAGAGTGAGTCCTGTGAGAGGGTCATGGCCTTTTGAATATTACTGCTGCTGGGATCTGACTTTGACTGTGGTGGTAGTTTTGGAAGGCTTAATTTCAGGGCTAGAATTCAGCAATCCCTGTGTTAAATAAAGCTTAATCCCAAAGTAGGTAGAATCTCTCTCCTTGGCATTCATGAGGGGCTGAGTCTTTGGAAGACTTTGGAATTTTCAGGGGTCAGAAATTCTGAAATTTCCACAGTCCAGGCCATAGTAGTCCTATTCTCTGTCATCTCACAAGGATTCTGTGCGGAATAATTAGTTAATTTTGCAGAGCACTTTGAAATCCTCAGATGAAAGGCACCAGAAAAGTGAGAAGTCCTGCTACCTATTATTAGCCTGAGCCAGCATGGAGGAGCAGGGGCCCTGCCAGTGCTTCCTGCCTCTGTCCATCTCGTTCCCCTCGGCGGGTTTTCTTTATTAAAAAATAACAGTAAAGAAAGCATGAGGAATCGGAATCAGTAAGTTTGAGTACTACAGCGAATGACGCAGTGCCGATGGAGTAAGGGTCTCTGAACCCTGGCCAGACTGGGGGTCAGGCGGGTCTCAAGTGTGTGTCACTGTTCCCGTCTCTTCATAAGTTTACAGCATGCAAAGGCAGGCAGGCATTCCAAAGCTTCAGCAGAGCCAGGAGACTTAGGGGGGCTTTCAGGCTCCTTCCCTGTACTGTCCCAGCTGGCTTAGGCTGGAGCTGAACTCCTCAGTGACCAGAGGATTGCTTCATTTGCCCTAGTGATAGGCAGGGAGGAAGGGAAAGTCACCAGGCAAGTCGGTGTTTGAAATGAGAAATTTGATTTACTTGGAAGCCCACCCCTATCCCCACCCCATCAGACATAGTGATCCCCTTAATGCCGCTAGGGTCCCCAGATCCGACAGCCTCACACACAGGACCTCTGGTGGGAGCTCCTGCCTGCAGACTGCCTAGTCCGGAAAGCTCAGTGGTGGCTCTTTAGCCTGGGGCTCAGAAATCCAGAGGACTGATGGTTTTGAGGCTTATCTTCCCCAGTTGTAAAGAGCCCCCAGCAGGTAAGAGTTTGATTTTGGTACCGGGAATGTCCCCCACCCTGTTGCATCATCTTTCCTTCTTTGAAACTTCTGAACGTGGAATAGCTAGAGATATCCAGGAATCCTCTTTGGCCATGAAGCCAGAAATTGCAGTGTCTGCTGTCCTCCAGGATTTTTCATGGTTACTCTGGGTTTCATTTGTAAGTCTTTCCCAAACTGTGAGGGGAGTTGGGGGGTCCAGCCCCACTGAACATAATACCTGGGCAGGGTCCAAGACCTTGGAGTGATTTCCTTCATGAGCCAAGGTCACCTGTGACCTACACCTTCCGTGACAGTTCTCATTGGGATGGTGCTCCCTTGGTGGGAGCCTGGCTGTGAGGGAGGAGGGTGTAGGGTGCCTGTTGCAGAGGGGGAGTCTGGTCCCTGAGACATACCTTAACTGGTCATTGAATCTTTTCATAAGAGCATGCGCCTTGCAGACAGACCTTGCTACGAGGAAACAGTCACTGGGTTGCACGAACAGTCGTGTGCAAGCCATCTGATTTCTCAGACACAGGACAGCAGGCAGCTTTTTAGTGACTCCTGTGTGGAGCGTATTGATTGGTCTCATTCACTTTTCACAACAGCAGTGCAAATGGTACTGTTCACGTTTATTTTACATACGCAGAGACTGAGGTCCAGAGAGGTTGAAACATGGACCTGTGTGGTCTTTAAAATGCACTTCTTTGCCATAAAAGAAATTTAGGGTGTAGAAGAGGGCTGAGTAGGGTAATGCTGAGGCAGCTAGCACAAAGCTCTGGGTGCCTACTGCAGAGCGGGCACAGTGCCAGGGATGAAGAGCTTTTGTGTGATTGAATTTCTCCTTGGAGCCCATCTTCTGTGACTTGAGATAACGTGTCTATAGTCAGCAGTGATTGTAAAGATTATGCGAGCTGTGTAGAGCACAAGACCAGTGACTGGTGTGAAGTGGTTGCTCAGTAAAGGCTGCTCTCTCTGAGAACCTGACCGGAGGGTAAGTCCTCCTCAGGGGTCGGTCACCCTGTTCTCTCCTGCATTCTTTTTGCCCTCGAAAATGCAGGGTGGACAGGAAGGGGTCTCCTCCGGCCCATGGTGCTTTGGTGCTGAGATGGGTGAAGGACCTCTGGCCAGAGGCTGAACAGCTCCTATATAGGTCTTTTCTGGAGCCTTTTGGTTGGAACCCACACCAGGCTTCCCTCTTGCTGGATGGATCACTAGGGTCCCGTTGCCCCGAGCACAGCTCCAGCTGGGGTGCAGGAGCTGGACAGAGGGGTGAGTAGGCCAGGGCCCTGGGAGGCAGCTATGGGAGCTAGGAGCGAACAGAGTCATGGTTGTGATGATGAAAGTCTGAGCAGTGTCCAGAGGGTGCACAAGAGGGAGGAGATAGCTGGTAGGGTTCTGGGGTCTGCGGGACATAGCACATGTAATTACAGCCTTTTTGGCAAATGGATGGGGCAGGTTGGGGAGCGTCACTCGTCTTCCTCTCTGTGATGGAGTCAACAGAAGGAAGTCCCACAAGGGACAGGAATATCATATCCTGCACCCCAGATTGGCGCAGATGGTGTGGAAGAAACACAGCGGACACACTGTGGGTGCAGAGCTGAGCTTCAGCCTTCCTGGGGCTATGGTTTTTGCAGGGCTGGGGGAAGATGGGCTTGTAGTGTGGTATAACCTACTTGTCTGATGGTAGCATGGTAAATAATGACTTAGTGTCAAATCGGGTCTCTGTTCTGATTGTGTCCTTGTTTGCATGGCTCACTGGTGCTTTTGGAGGCCTGTGTGTCCTTTTGGGTAAGCAGGTACAGTGTGGAGAAGTAAAGGGGAGCCCTTGACCCTGTTGTCCCTTGATCCCAGGGTTTCCTCACCCAGCATAATTGGTTCATCTGGTTTCTGCAGGCAAATTTAAAAGTCACCAATATTGGTATCGCTTTTCAACCTGTGTCCTGTCTAGGTTATGGTCGTCTCCTATATTGAACAATTTTATTTTTAAATTAATATAAATTTCTGCTATTGAGTTTTGAACTCAAGACCTCGTGTGCTAGGGAAGCACTGGGCTACACCCCTAGTCCTTTTATTTTTGTATTTTGAAACAGTATTGTTAAATTGTTCATATTGGCTTTTTAATTTGTGATCCTCCTGTCTCAGCCTCCTGAGTAGCTTTCATTACAGGCATTGGCTACTGTGCCCAGCTAGAAGTACAAAGAAACAAAATAATGGTCAGCAATCCTATCACCCACAGAAAGCATTGTTAAAGGCCTGTATCTCTTGATGAGCGTCTAGGCAGATCAGGTGTGTTTGCTATCATAGGGGCCGCTTGTCATGTGGATTCCAGCCTGACAGCTGCCCCATAATGAAAAGCAAACCATCACCTTACTTGCCTGAGAGCTCATTGTGGACAATTTGGAAGGAGGCAGGTTTACTTAACATTGGGAACTCGACAACCCAGAGACTCTCTACTGGTTTCTTTGTTGTAACCTTTGAGCTGGTGGCATGCAGAAATGTCACCTTTGCCCTTCTGTAAAGGCAGGAGTACAAGGTGGATAGATGCCTCTTAAAGTATTGAGAAATTCAGTGGCCTGAGGGCAAGCCTTTTAGAAGTTAGTGTGTGTGCCGTGCTGTTTTAATTAATGAATCTCTTGGGCCAGAAGGTAATGAGGTCAGCGAGGGCAGTGATGTCACGCTACTACTCACTTTATGGCCATGCTCACTTCAAGTGTGCCTAGCCTATGGTAATGACCTGGGGACACCTTTGGTTGAGTAGGGGGTGGGGGACAGATGCAGTGGCCTCCGTGCTGAGGGGCAGGTGCTGAGGAGATGGCACCGTCTCTCCTGCCTGCAAACTCAGCCACCACATCCCACCAGCTCATCTGCCCTCCCCAGCACTGGAGGACCCACCAGATGGAGGGGGCTTTGCTAACATGGTGTGAACAGCAAGTTCTCAGTGGCAAGGAGGTGCAGAGGCGGGCGCGTTCCTAGAATAATAACTTGTTGAAGTAATTGTCAAACACCTTGCCTCATTTAGTTTTCACTACAGCCCTCTGAAGTGCTATTACTATTGTCTTTATTTTATAGATGTCTTAACCAAGACTTGTTTTGGGATATGAGGGAGTGTGTGGGTTAGGGTTAGGGTCAGGGAAGGAAACCACCACTGAATGAATTCTGAGACTGCCAGAAGCTGCCAACTAGCTAGATATGGTTCCAGCATAGAAAGGGTGGGCTGAAGGGAAATTGGTTTACACTCACTGAGGGTCAGGAGACCAAATCTCTGGTTACCTTCATGTGGCCAGTTAGGTGAGAGCTGGTAGCTGCCGACTAGGTCACCTGACTCTTAGACTCTCTCTGATCTTTCTCTTCTGTCATTAGTAGCTAGCAGAATGCCCAGCAAAGTCTGGCAGCAATAAATACTTGTCGAATATTCAGTGAGGCTTAAAGAGATCATTCATGCTTGGCAGAGGGACATAGCGAGGCAAACATGAGTCCTGCCCTAACAACCCGCACTTCCACAATCCCGTGACCTGGTTGTTTGAGCAATCTTCTTCTTGCTCAGTTTTCCAAATGCTCGAATGAAAATGGACAGATTATCAGCGGGCATTCCTTATAGCAAGATTGCAAGTATTAGATGATTCTACTACTTGCTTTCTTTTTCTACCATCCAACTTCCCTTTTTATTTCTGCTTGCTAGAAAATAAGCTTCTGATGAAAAGACTGCATTGTTGGCTAACAGCAACCAAAAGTGTTTCCTGACATCACTGCCAAAGTCACCCAGTGGAACAAGCATAATTTTATAAAAACAGGTGTCTGAAGGGCCGATGATTCCTGAGCACTTACCATATGCTAGGTTAGATTCTACTCTAAGCTGCTATTACAGTCATGATTTGGTAATAATTCTGATTTTAAGAACTATTATACCCCAGTGAATACAAGATGAAAATGAGACTCAGAGGTATCCTATAGGAGGTATTTCATGGCCTGGAATTTTGAACACCACAACTGATCTGAATTTCCACTCCTTAAACCACACTCAGAACTGAATTCTCTGCATGGCTTTTTGTACTGGACATTTTCGTATCTCCCTTGGCATCTGTCCCTGCCTGGACTTGTATTTTTCCCGTTCTCGGAGAGTAGGGCCAGCGCAGGAGGAAGTCCACATTGGTCTTTGGACTGAACCAGGGGCTGGCGGTCTTCCCGAAACAGGGTGCCAAAGAGCTGACCCTTGTTTTTATGCCTTATTGTGGAAAGCTAGGGGCACTAGAGCCTTCTTTGGATTTTTCTTTCTCAACTGTCTACCCTTCTTTTAGGCAATCTTTCTAATAGGCTAGACTTTAAATCTTATTGATGTCTCTGAAGAAAGAGGAGGAAACAAAACAAAACAAAACAAAACACTGCACAGCCTGAGAGAAAAGTGGCAGGTTTTCTTTTTCCTTTTTATTTTGTGCATGTTGTAAAACTTTCAGGGGATGAGGTGGTGTGGCTTCTGGATAGCCGCCCAGCAGCAGCTGCTGGATTTACCCTGGGGTTCTGCATTGCTGGTTCAGTGGGTCCATTTCTACCGCCATGTCCCTGTTCGTGCCTAGTATTTCTGCTGTATGCACCACACTGAGGGCAAGAGTCAGAATTCTGCTGGGCTTCAGCCATTTAAAACCTACCTTTAAGCTTGAGAGCCAGTTGCGGAAGAGGGATGACTTGGAAACCTAGTTCTGCAGCTGGGCTTCTGGGTACCGGGGAGGAGCCTGAATAGAGTATCTCTGGAAATCCCACTTAACCAGAAGGCTGGGGTTGGCTGAGTGAAGGAGGGAGGCATGGGGATGGGGCTTGGAGAGCCAGTCTGATAAATCAGAAATGATTTTGCTTACTTTGCTTTACTCAGCCTGAGGTATTCACTTCCCAGTAAGCATTGTACAATATATCTATCAAGGGGTTTGCTTTTTGGAAGATTCAGAATCTTACAATAATTTAAAAGGTGTTATTTTGATGATGCTGATAATAGCAATAAAATAACTAGCTAATAATATAATAGCTAGCATTTACTAAACACTTACCATATGCCAGGCACCATGCCAAGCCTTTGATCCTTGTAAGAACTCTGAAAGATGACTGTGTTCCCATTTTACAGATGAGAAACCTAGTACTCTGAGTGGTGAGATCATTTACTTAGATGGTCTGCTTTTTATGTTTTCTTGAAGAACCCATCTCTTTTGGATGTCAGCACTTGATTATTTTGTTGAATGAATGGTATTATGGAGGTTGGGTTGGACCCAGTTCTGAACCGCCTCTGAATGTATACAGCCCCCCAAATTCATTTTGCTACTATGGGTCCTTGTAGCAGTGAGTTGAAGAGGCCCTTTGGGGGCTCAGTAGTACAGTGGAATGGAGCAAAGAGAAAGTGTGCAACAATCAGACTCCTGGGTATTTCTTGGGCACCCCGGCATTAAAGGCATGGTGTGCACTGTCATTTAACAGACGTGCTGCAGTAGAGATTTTCCTCTTCATTTGTGGCAGCGCACGGCTTGCTTTGTGCAGAGTGAATCGGGCTGAACTCTAGAAGACCTTTGGGTCGGAATGACTTACCTGTACCTGAGTGGGGACTGAGCTTCATATGGCATTTTCTGCAGCAGAGACCTCATTAAATTGGCTTTCCTCACTCAGACATCTGGGAAATTTAGACAGTTGGAGTTAAATTCTCAAGGCAAAGTACCTTTCCATGGTGTGTAAAGAGAGGAAGAGGGATCTATTTAAAATACCTGAAGAACAATTTCTTACTTGCCTATTGTGTGTGGACAAGAATGGCAGGTTATCAGCAAGTCTGTTAATCAGGTGCCTGGTGCCCTACTTGGCAGAGCTCTGTTGACTGACCGCATTTACATACACAAATCACCTTGGCCCTACTCTCTCCAGTGAGAGTGCTTGCTCTTGAATGTAAACCTATAACCCTTCTAGCTCATACAGCATGGAGGCTTATAAGGGAAAACTATTATCATTCCCATGTTATTAGCCTCATTTTATAGGCAAGGATGTAAAAACGTAGAGGAGGAAAGCCATTTGTCCACGGCCCTAGAATTATCAGACTGCAGGTCCTGGATTAGAACTCAGGCTTTCTTGCCTCTGAACCTGTGCTCTGGATCATTCTGCTGTACTGCTAGGGTCAGAATTAGGGAGCTTGTAAGTGTATTCTTAACTAGCTTGCTTCTTGTAGAACCTTCTAACTTCGTGATGGGGAGGGAAGGTGGTAGTTTCTGTCCATGGAGTTGGCACAGGTTAGAAGAGAGAGCTCAGGAGTTGGGTCAGGTGGGCAGAGAGACAAAAATTAATTATTAGCCATTCCTGGATTGAGCTCGTTGGCCCGAATCATTCCCTTTCCTTTATTCCCAGCCTTCTTTCCATGTCTTTCAGGGCTGTCAAAAAGTAGAGGGTTAGAATCTGTCTCCAAATCTGTGGGAGCCCTGGAAGTAGGGATGGCCAGGTTCTGTGGTTAGGGCTGGTTGGGATTACAAATAAACCGAAGCCTGGGAAACTTTCTTGCTATTAATAGTGCAGACCTTGGGGGGGAGGGAATAACCAAATTCAATACTGTTGGAATTGATTTTGCCTGTCCAGATGACATACTAATGAGCTAAGTGGTTAGCTTCAGATCCTTACTGCTCTTTTCCAAGCCAAGTTCTTTTAAAGACTGGAACCACAAAAGCAGAGAACAAGTTGGTTTAGTGAGGCGCAATGACCCTGGCGAGGGAGGAAGAGTAGGGTGGTCAGCTTAGGTCTGCAGGTGAGACTGGGAAGGTGGTGTTTTCTCAGCACCGAGTGAGTGGTGTCCACCACTACTTCTTTATCTTCAGCTGGTTATCATGTTAGTTTTTGAAGCAGGCATTTGACTTGGTATCTGGGTTTTGATATGGAGAGTGGAATTTATGTTCCTCAGCCTCTTACGGTTGCTCCAGGAAGTTTTTCTCCTAGTCCATCATAGGTCAGGTAGTGAGTACGCTGTCAACCACTCTCCAGGGAGAAAGTCTTGCTTAAAATAGCCCTAAGATCTTATCTCCTCAGATCACCCACTTGGATTATAACAGCCATTGTTTTTTGCTTCTTGGCATATGCTAGTCGGGCTGTGTATACAACTAAAAATCCTGAACAGCCTATGTGTCCCATCCAGTGTGTCCGGAATCTCCTGGCGTTTTGGAGGATACTTGGGAAGTGGAAAGAACTGTTTCCTTCCCCACGTGAGCTTATCATGCTCTGAATCTCTCCTGGTACTTTGTAAATTATAGAGAAACTTCGGCTCCTGACGGGGCAGGATCTCCTGCCTCTAACCCTGTCTCCTTAGCTCACTCCAGCTGTGCCCCCCTCACCCCATTAAACCTTGTTTCAGCCCCGAGGCAGGGTGGGGGCAGCCGCATTTCTGGAGATGGCCCCAGGAGGAGGCGGCTGCAGCCCAGCTGCTCTGTCTCTATCTACACCCATCCCTCTGGAACACGGGGGCGGAATTCAGGGTGTGGACTTCCTTGAGTGACTAGGATTAGGGCTGTTGTCAAGTCCGCAGTCAAATAAGAAGTGTGTGGGCAAAGGGGTCCTTTGTGTGAGAAGGCTCCCAGGACTGAAAGCCTGGCTTCATCTTTTCCTGGGCCTGAGGGACAATTGAGACATTCAGCCTGTGTCTGAAGGCAGAGTGTACTGGGATGGTCTAGCAGACCTCCCAGATGAGGTTTGTTGTAGGAGAAGCAAATAAGAGACAGGGATTACCAACCCAGAACAACTGGGGCAGAGTCCTGGGAGAGAATGTTTATTTCCTTGCTCTCTAGGAGGGATTTGGAAAGAGCCATAATCCTGGGTTAGGAGTAATTTGTTACAGCAAGATGATACTTGAGTGGCAGGCTGCTTCTGGCTGAGGCAGCAAGATGTGCGTGCAGGGGGGTCGAGGGGCCTGCAGAAGGTCAGCCTCACTGAAATCTTCACCCTGGCTCCCGCTCCAGGGTTTGTTCTCCCAGAGCAAAATTAACCAGAGACGCTACTGACCTTTCTGCTTCTCTGGTGTAGCATTACGAAGCGTCTCCACATGCTTGTCACAGCTAGAATTTGACAATAAAAATTTGGACAGGGAGACATTGCTAGAGCCACCGACCTCTTTCACATGTGACAAGGGAAAAAAAAAAAAAAAAAAGAAATGACAGTTTGGGCTGAGGCCTCAGCTGGACTCTGAGGCAGTGAATGGGGCTGTCTTTTGCTTGGTTCCTAAGCAAGCTGGCTGAAACTAGCTAATTCATTGCTCCTGGCTGCACTGTCTTTAGTTGTGTTTTGTTGTGGGGAATGGGGGAAATACAGAATTGGAAGAAAACCTAATTGGAAAAGTCCAAGCCTTGAGCGCTTACAGCTATAGAGACAGAGAGGAGTTTTAAAAATTCTTAATTTTTAAGATCGACTACAATTGGATGATTCATGCATTTCCAACTACTCTTACACGTCATCTGGACCCTGTTACTCCCTGCCTTTGTACCTCTCAAAGGTCACCTGATGCCTGCCTACATCTCTTTCAGTTTCCATGAGAGGCCTGAAATTTGTGGCTTTTAAATCTCCCATGTAATTGAAGGTGGAATATCAAATTTTAACTAGCTTCATTCTTATGTAATTCTTTCCTTTGATTTCATTTGCTTGGTTTATCTTTTGAAGTTGAATCAGTGGTGAGGAAGCCAACCAAGAGGCTTTAGGTGAGCCATTTCCTGCCGAGTTTTTAGGATTGAGAAACTGAGACACAAATTGTGGAGAAAGGGTGGTTCCATGAGAGTTTCTGAATGGCCTGTTTTTCTGTTGACTTGAACACCCTGTGCTGTTTGCTTTTAGCCATGTGCCCTGAAACAGCAGCCACACACTGCTGTTCTCCTTCCCTGTCTCTGTCAGCACCTTTAATCCAAGGGTACCGTGTTCTTTCACCCTTTACCAGGTCTTGGAATTCCCCCTACCCCAGCAGCGGTCCCTTCCTGAGATCCATCACCAACCAGAATCTGATCTGAAAGCTGCTATAAGAAGCTTCGGAGGGCAGAGTATTTTTTTCTTTTTCTTTTTTCTTCTACCAGAAATTGAACTCACAACCTCTCGCTTGCCAGACAGGCACTATGCTGGAGGACAGGGTTTTGTAAAGTGCAGCTTTCTGTGTTTCCTGTGCATTGCGCCATTAAGAGTAGAGCATCTATCTATCTATCTATCTATCTATCTATCTATCTATCTATCTATCCCCTCCTCTCCTTTGTCTCTTAGATGAATACGATAACTGACAAATATCTTGCTGCCTTCAGTTTTTAAAAAATTCATTTAAATTATAGCCAGGTGTGGTGGCACATACCTGTAATTCCAGCACTTGAGAGGCTGAGGCGGAAGGATCCTTGCAAATTTAAGACCAGCGTGGACTTCAAAGTGAGCGCAAGGCCAGCCTGAACTGCATAAGGAGACTGTCTCTTTAAAAAAAATTCACTTGAATTGAGATAGAATTCACATGCCATAAAATTTGCTCTTTTAAAGTATTTCTTTAGAATATTCACAAGATTATACAAATAGTGTCACTATTTCCAGAATATATTCATCACTTTGAAAAGAAACTTTATAACCTAACAGCAGACACTTTCTACCTCTTCCCTACCAGCTTCTGACAGTCACTGGGGTACTGTATCTATATATTCATCTGTTCCGGATCTTTAGGTAGAAAGAGTCATGTGACACGTGACCTTTTCAGTCTGCCACCTTCAGTTGGCACAGTGTTTTCAAGGGTCCCCACGATGTAGCGTGAGCCATTGCTTAGTTTGTTTTTATTACTGAATAATATTCCATTGTATGGATGTACCACATTTTATTTATCCAGCTGTCCGTTGAGACTTGGTGCCTTCTTGCTCCGGAATGCTTCATAGCAGCTGGGGGCTGAGTGGCACCCCACTCGCTTCCTCCCCAGCTTATTTTCCTGGTCTGTGGATGTTGCTGTGGAGACACAGCATTAACTAACACATTCCAGTGAACCCAGTGATACTTGGTTTTTTTATGAGTAATAAAAATGTAGTTGGTGATGGCAGTGGTTGATTTTAAAAAGGAAGATTGTAAGGATTTTTCTACCTAAAGGTGGATGGTCTTTGGTCTGGCTCCTTACGGAAAGTTCTCACAGTTCACTGTTAATCCCTGTCTGGGCGTCACTAGGAGCGCTCTTTGTGGCTCTATTAAGAGGCTGAAGACCAGGCAACCTTTTCATGGAGGATGAGAGCCAAAGGTCCCTCCCTCCCAATTCTTCCAGTGGCTTCAAGTCCTCTGCCCCCTGGCTTGGGGACTAGAGTGCTTGTGGCACAGCTGACCTTGGATTGGAATCTGTTTCCTTCGTGCAAGACTCAGTCTTGGTATTGCCTGTGGAGACAGCTAGTCTTGGGCTAGTGTTGGTCTTGAGGGGTTGAGACAATGACTGAGGCTGATTTCCCTGCAGCCCCTACGGTTCTGCCCTATTCTCTTGTCCCATGCATCTTCTTTGCTGTGTTCTGGAGATCTCTGCCCTGTGTAGGTACCCACTGCATATTGTGCTGTCTCTTGGGAGCTCACACATATTGAACAGAAAGACTCAGTAGGTGGTGGGTGAAAAATTTCTGCGTGGAAATAACAGAGTCCATATTCTGGTTCAGAATCCGTAATAACCTCGTGCTTGACCCAGCCATTTAATTTTCCCTCTGCCTTACTTTCATCTGTTTTTAAGATGACTTTGCAGATTATCGGCTTTGACCACCTAAAAAAGGATGTAGCGACAGTCAAGGTAGCAGCTTAAACGTCTTTGAGGAACTAAGACCGAATCTGTAGTTATACTATGTCAGCTCTGATAGTTGATGCTGATGACTGATCATCAGTTACTTGAGTTGGAAAAATAAGTACAGTATATAGACTGTCACGTCTACTCTCCCATGTCTTGATTAAGCAGTTCTGAAGTTTGTCAGGAGAAAAGACCCTGTAAACAAGCCTCAAGGTTTGGGTATTATGGGACCATGTCACCATCGTGAGTGTTTCTACTTCATTGTGTGTTTGTCCTTATACCATTCATAGCGTCTTGTCTTACTGACAGTTCTTAGATGACTTCTGGTCACACCTGATGCAGAGTGAGTCCTCTATTAGGAAATGTGGCAAGAACTCTGTGTGTTAGAGTAGAAGGGGATTTGTAGACCACATCCCCTACTTCCCTGCTTATAGGCTCAGGCTCAGAGTGGGGAAGGGATTGCCCAGAAAAGAAGCGGGGTGACCTGCCCAGTCAGTGGCAGAGCTGGGCCTGGAAAATAGATGTCTAAATTCCCTTCTCCTTAACTGTGCTACCATGCACACACCGTAATTTGGGGAGGAGTGAAAGAAGATCTGGGCCCCAGTATAGTAACTGGGGAGTCCATCTGGGTATGAGAGACAGGTGTGGTAAAATTCTGCACAGATTTTACTTCTGTGAGCCTCTGTACCTTGGCAAATGCAACCATAGTTTCAATGTGTTGAATGGTTGGCAGGATAAAGTAGACAGTGAATCCTAAGTTTTGGTTATTAGATTTGTTTGTTAATAATTTACTTTTTCGTCTTTCTTTTCCCCTTCCTAATCACTGGTTTCAGTATGTCTGGTAGAACAGTTCTTCCCTTAGAGGAAAGTAATTTAATGTTTTCCCATGGACCCAGGAAGGAGAGGTGAAAGATGCTAGAGAAGGCTGGTTTTATGGTTTTGGGGATGCTGAGTGTTGTGCCCTTAGCCATGTACTTTCAGACATTCTAGTAGGAGTTGAGGCAAACATGTTTAATAGAAAACCAGGGAGGAAAGAGGAGAGGCATGATGTAGAAACACAGTCTGTGGTCTAGAGCCCGGTACACTTGACTGCCAACTGACTTTATGACCTTAAGCAAACTGGGCCCTGCTCTCCTGGCCTTTGCTTCTTCCTTGCTAGGATGTTGGTTCTGCTTTTCTGCTCATTGATTTCAGAGGGTTACTGTGGATGTAGTTATCAGCTCTAAGCCTGAACTCCTCTTGGGGCCCATTAGATTGTTACAGTTTTAAAACTTTATGAGGAAAAGGTTAACTATAGTATTTCATTTAAAATCTTACAGTGAAAACTCCATAAAGGCAGAGGATAGGGATATTAAATTGTTTTATACACATGCCTTGATAGTCTTTACCCCTTGCTGTTTTTTTTTTTGTTGTTGTTGTTTGTTTTGTTTTTTGAATGTAAGAAGGAGGATAGTGAGTTTTAGGAAAATTTTCTCAGTTCTTACTCTATTGGGTTTCACTTATTCCCTCCCTCCCTCCCTCCCTCCCTCCCTCCCTCCTTCATTTTCTGCACTGTCCGGG
>PVLA01006655.1:0-80556 GCA_004027455.1 Hydrochoerus hydrochaeris | reverse complement strand
TGCTTTTCTTAGGTAGCTTGTGGTAGACACTTATTTATGTTAAATCTCAACCAGAAATCACACATTCATAAGTTTCTTTTTCTGGCCTGTCAGAAGAAATAAAGTCTCTTTAAGGAGAACCTCTCTGGATTTTTCTAAAGGACCAGTTCTTGGACTGTGTTTTAACCTCAGACAAAGCAGCCTAACCTCATGTACCTTTTGCATCTGCAGGAAAAAAGACTTTCTAGTGACCCCCTCGAGAATCCTGTAAGATTCTGAAAGGCCTTCTAAAAGAATTCTACATAGTTTCAGCATAAGTTGATTACTGCTAATTTGGAAAATTGGTACAAAGTAGGGAAATATTAAGTTATTCCTAACTGCTTATCTGTTCACCATTGTGGAACTGTTGGGTTCACTGTTTCTCAAGGGCAAAACTTACTTGTTCTTAGAAGATGTGCTGAATTTTCTGTCTTCCTGTCCAAGAAATTACAGTAGGTTCAGAAAGAGATCATCAAGCCTGTCCTTGAACAGCCTGCGGGTACAGGTCCCTTATAAGACATGCTCCTGCAGAAATCTGTGACCAGTGTCGGGTTGGATATTTGAGCGTCCTATCTGTTGGCTTAGTAAGTTTTTCTGACATTTTCTCTTTATGATGAGTGACTTTTGGTAGCCTATTGTTTTGTAAAGTTTATTGGTGTGAAAAGCATAACCACGGCTCTTTGCCTGTGTGTCCCGTGTCTGCAGGGGAGTCCGTGTGAGAGGCACACGGTAAGGCTGCCCTGGGAGGGTTGGACCAGCTGCTCCTGAAGGAGAGGGGTGCAGTGCCCCGTGACTGGCTCTGTACTTGGTTGTGGGTACATAGGCACAGTTTTATTAGACTGCGTTTTGTTAGAAACCAAACATGCACATTTTTGTGGCCCTAGTGAATTAGGAAGACTTAGCGGTAGAAATCCATTGTGAGATACACCCAATTAATTTGATTTCTTATGAAGTGACTTTTCCTGTGAAAATGCTCCTTTGGGTCCAAAAGACTGTTCTTTAGTGAAAGCAGGAGCTAGTTGACTGGCTGTGGCACCTGGTTTGCTGGAAGAGCCCAGTGTCTCCTGCACTGGACAGCCAGGCAGGCCCGCACTGCCCCTTCCTCCCCGAAGCTGTGTTCTACCATGGCTGATGATGGGCAGCGCTGGTACCGGTGTGGCCTTCCTCCCAAGTTTTGTCACATGTGAAGAAGGTACTGCCGTTTGGAAAGTTGTGGAGAGAGAGAAGCTTCTGAGCTTAGTTTATCTCTTGGATTGAGCTTAGTTAATCTCTTAGTTAAGCTCTTGGATTGCTTGCACAGTGACCTGAGAAGGCTTTGCTGAGGAAGCCCACATGGTGCCAGCTCTGCCCACCTCTTTTGGGGTGATCTGATGTCACAGGATACATCATCATCCCTCCCCTAAACAGAAATGCATGAGGGATTTTGAACACATGAACCTTTTCCAGTCAGGGTTGCTGAGAGATTTCTAAAACTTTCATTTTGTTTTGGAAAGGAGGGGTAGTTATTTCAGGGAGATTGTGGGCTAGTGGTTAGACCTTGTGACTGGGCTTCTCGGCCAAAGGGCTCAGATTCTTTTCCAAGCTCTTCCCCCAGAATTTGGGTCTGCCAGTGACAATTCAGTCCAAACTGTTGCTTTCAGGCCACTGGACACATTTTCCTACATAACTGTGTTTGGCTGCTCTGGGCGAAAGGTGCAGTAAGGGAGGGAGGGCATCGTCTCTGACCCGACTCGATAGGCCTTTCCACACTTGTTCCTGGGCCAGAGATGGCCAGCTCTGGGACCCAGGCCCAGACTGGCTTGCCACCTGTTTTTGTATGGCCTGTGGTGAAGAAGGACTTTTTTAAGTGGTTAAAGAAATCAAGAGAAGAGTAATACTTCCTGACACAGCAAAATCCATGAAATTCGGATTTCAGTGTCCTTAAGTAAAGTTTTATTGGAATATAGTTATATCACAACACACACATGCCTTACCCAGGGCCACTTTTGGGTTAAACAGCTGCATTGAATAGTCATGACAGCATGGCCAGAGGCCTGTGAAAGGCGCCTACTATCTGAGAAAGTTTTCCAGCCCTCCCCTAAACAAATAAAGGGGACAGTCACCCTTTGCCTGTCCTGGAAGTGCTGGGCAGCCTCACTGGGGTTAAAGCAAGAGAGCAAAGGTGCCTGGCAGTTTTGCATCATTACATCACTACAAATTGTCATAATCCTATGAGTTCTGCTTGTCTGGAAGTTTGCACAAAGCCTCAGCAGCGGCCATACGTGGCAGGTTCTGCTGATGGATGATTCAAGGGCAGCAGGGACCTTACGGGAGTGGGATCTATCTGGGCTTTTCCCTGGTGGGTGCTTCTAAAGCTGTTTCCCAAAGGAGCTTTCAGATTTGGAGGTTCTTCCTCACTTCACACCCACCCTTGCCTTCCCCTTTTATTGGGGGCCGGTGAAAGAGGAGGAGAAATTAGAGATGCTCGCTTGTTTCATGTTGTTGGCAATCCAACAGGCTTTCAGCTGCTTTGATTCCTTTCAGCCCCATGACGCCGTATGTATCAAGACATTGTCCGCAGGTCCACAGCTAAATTTAAGCTCCCCAAGACATATCATAAAATATGATTTGGAGGAAACCCCTAATGGGCCATGATCAGAATCTTATTGTTAAACAAAGGATGAAATGCGTAAGCCAGGATGGCCTTATTATTATTATTTCTTACTCAATGAAAGCCAAACGGACTCCATTTCAACAGTTTTCAATGTAGGAATCCCCCCAGCCCCATTTGATTGCCATTTGTTGAAAAGCTTAATGTTGCTGTAGGCAATTCATAATTTCCACGTTGAGCAGCCTAAGAGGAAGAGGGCTGGAGCCCAGTTTTTTATAGTGAGGTGGTGGGAACTTTCCCCCTCTCCTTCCCCAAAGTACATAAAACTGAAGTCGAACTGTTAGGAAAGTGTGGCACAGTCTTCCACGCTTTTTGTATATCTGAGATGCCTTCTTTGTCAGCTCTTCCTTCAGGACCCTACAGAATAAAATTTTCTGCTGCTTAATGTCTCCAGGAAGGAAAAGGTTTTCCTCTAGGCTGCAGTAGAACCAGATTTCCTTTTTCTTCCCTTTATTTATTTTCCCCATTAATAAGGACCAATTGTAGAAAGTGAAGGAACCTGGGAAACCCATCACTTTTGGAGGAGGTTAATAACTTCCTTTAAAGAATCCTGACATACTACTTACTTCCTCATAAGGAACTTTAGCAGACTGAATGCCAATTAAGATTCAAGGAATGAGTATGGATTTGTGGGTGTCCAGCTGTTCTGTGGCATCAAGTTGCACTGGGAAAGAAAGTTTGGATCTGTCATTGTGGAGTCCCTGGAAGTCAGCAGGAGCAGGGCCGTCTTCCTGCACCATCTGGATTCAGTTAGCTCTCTCTGGGCAGCAGGGCCGAGTCTCATTTCCTCCAACCAGTAATGTTATATAGGCAGTAATCCTGGGCTGCCCTAACATAATTGAAAATTATGTGTATTGTAGGCTTTGAGCGCTGAAACGTAGGCCATAAAAATATGTGGTGCAGGTAGCCTATGGAGATTGGATATGCCACACAATGAAGCTTTTATGTAAAGTAAGAATTAGACGTCTCCACGTTAATATTGTGTTATGGATATGACAGTGCTTGGGTGGGGTCCTCAGGGCAGGTCTGTCATCTTAAACCAACCCAAAATTTCCTAATTCTGTAGAGCTGGTATTAGGGTATGATCAGATCAGTTTTGCAGATGGTGAAAGATAAAACTTGTCCATCCATCTGACCCTCCTTATGAGAGTTGCAGGAGGTGTAGCATGTCTGTTCCTCTCGGTACTTTCGTTCCTGGGTTTTTGTGAGTAGGAGAGGTGAATGTTGGCAGGTGGCCATCTTGGTTGGCCTCAAGGAAATGACTCTATTGAGTGGTTTTGACCAATATAGCCTGTATATTTATGTGGCAATTGAGAATGGGAAGATGCTGGGGTGAGACAGGGCAGGGCCGATTCCCAGAGCTCTCTGGCTTGTTTACAAGGTGACTTTGGAGACATGTAGTTCAATGGTTCTAAACTTAGGGTGATACTACTATTTGGAAATGGCACGATTATAAGGATGACAGCAAGGTTCCTGCTGGAATTCACTGTCCAAGACTCTGGAATCCTGGAAGTCCTTGGATGTTTGGGGGCAGACCCGTACTCAGGCCCTGTTACCGATAGGAGAGTCCCTTCCCTTCATAGATGAAGCTAGAGATGTGTAGAAAGAAAGGGGTTTGGTGTGAAGAGTTGTGTTGGGTTACCCAGAGACCCAGGACTAGTAACTAGAATTTTTCACCACAGAAGCTTCTCAGTGCAAGCTCTGAGGTCATTGAAGAAGCACCTTCATTGTATAGGCAAATTTGAATTTGCTAGTTGCTAATTTCTTCAAGGAAACAGAAACTGTCTTGCGGGTGGCTTCGTCCCTTCTGTTTCATGGGGTTTGTGCAAACTCTTCTTTCTGACTCATCGAGGTTACTCTGTGCAGCCTTCCCCAGTGTCCTCTTGGGAATTTTGTCTTCTTTCTTGGCATTGTCTGGGCACAGCTTCCCCACACTCTCTTGGCTTTCTTGTGTGCGAGTTGACGGCCCAACACATGCATAAGCCTCCTGAGGGCGGAGATCCTGTGTGTCTCCACAGTGCTTAGCAAGAGGGGGACACAAAACAAGCTTTCACTGATGCTCATTGACTAATGTTTCTGTCGAATGAATATTAACACTGGTTGCTTATTTTGTTTCGGGTCTTTGGAATAATCAGGGCTGTTCCTTATGAACTCTCTAAGCATTGACAGATGCATAAATCAGCTAGCCTTTGGAATAAAGGCTCTGGTACTGGTGTCCATACAAGCATTGTGTCTAAGTCTTATTTGGTTGTCTGGAGTTTTCCTGAGTGAAATTATTGTTACCAACAAAAGCCAAATGCCTGGGAATTTTTTATACTAAATATTGCTGAGGCTACCTCACCTCCGTTCCTCTATCTGCAAAACAAGTTCAGATCCCTTTGGCAACTCATGGATCACTTTCAATAGAAGTAGCTTGCTGACGCCTTGCGTTCCCTCTTCAGAAACAGGCAGGGGCAGGCGTAACTGGTGTTTGGTTTTATTTTTTGTCCCTGGTAATACTTAAACATTCCTCTGGTCTTTCAAAGTGAAATGAGTGTGTAAATTGTGTTATGCCCTGGGTGTGTACCTGTTGCCGAGGAATATTGGCATCTTATAAGCTTTGGCATTGGTTACCAATTCTGTGCTTGCCTTACCTGAGCAGCTTTTCTCTAGAGAACAGTTACACTTCAACTTTACCATGAAGGGCGATGATGTCTGAACGACGAAGGCCACCGAGAGCAGATTGGGAATTGATGATCTCCTAGGACATTGTGGGCTTGAGATTTGTGGGGCCAGCTCTGTATTCTCTCCTTCCTGTCCCCACCTGTATCCCCTCCTCTTGTCTGACTCCTGTAGTATTAATGAAACTTTTATCTAAAGCAACCCCATAGCTTGATTGCAAAGTCAAAACTATAATTTTTAGTCATACTAATGCGCTATATCTGAGCTTAGAGCTTTAAGGAACTACTTACCGACATAGCATGATTTTCCTTTTGTTATTTGCATGCTTTCAAGTTTTTCAGTTTTTTACCCATGTGAGTTCTTTCCTCCATGTGCTGTTTTGCAATTCTTTGCTAAATTCGCTGTTTCTGGTTTTCTAGTATCTCCAGATGAAATGGCCGCTGCTTGACGTCCAGGCAGGGAGCCTCCAGAGCAGACAAGCCCTCAAGGATGCCCGCTCGCCATCCCCAGCACACATTGTTGTAAGTAATGTCCCAAAGTCAGTTGTACTTGTTACCTGAGCACGAACAAGAAAATGCTCTGTTGATGGTAGTAGGCTTTATGTGTCAGTTTTTCTTTGTTTAATTTAAAAAAATATTCTTGAATATGGTTTATATCTCTGAGTTATTCATTTTATGTGATTGGATCTTAGTGATTGGAACTTATCTGGAAATTTTCTGAGTCTCCCCTTTACCCTTTTCTTCATGTGCTGGGTTAGAATCTAGCCTTGTGGGTGCCAGTTAGTAGGGCACAATCACTACAGTTTTGGAGAAACTAGAATCAAAGCAATTTAAGACAAAATGCAATTAGGGAAGGGTGTTAGGGAAGTGCACCCCCTTCTCCATTTATCCTTACAGATTTTGGAAAATAACATTCTGTACTAGCATTAGAAATTTTTATCTGGGCTGGTTGATTGTAAGCCTGGAGTAGAAATAAACTTAGGCTAAAGTTAAATTTGCTCCATATAACAGTAGATTTGAATGCATGTGGGTTTGACATGGAAGGCATTTGTTTTTAGTACTAAAAGTCTACCATATAAGAGTGTGTGTCTGCATATATTTTTAATGCACCTTCTTAGGATTTTGTAAGCTCTGAAAATTTATAAATTAACCTCTTGAGAAGATAGCTCAGCCTTATTAGAATATTTTTTCCCTTTATATTTACATCATGAGCTGGACTTCATACGTGTGAAATAATTAATGAAAGACATATTTTTATAATGAATCTGTGACAGGTAGAATTATGCAAAGCATGAAACAATTCGTGTATTTTTTATTTAAGTATCAAAATCTATAGTCCTCATAATATCTAAAAATTGCAAGATAATTTTAAGTAGAAAAATCTTAAGATATATTGTGTCATATTTCAGGCTGTTTCCTTATTTGTAGTTTGCCATAATTGAGTATATATTATTTAATGAGATATGCCTGTGTTGTATGTGTGCATATCACAAAATAATTTATTTCTGTAAAACTACATTTTAAGTCGCAGTTTGTGAAGATGTCTTAACTTCTCACGGTATAAACAAAATATGTGGAAAGAGGTCTGTCACTTGCTAGAAGCTTCCTCCTTCCTCTAACCCCACAATTAAAATGGATGCTCATAATTATATATGCTCTTTCAGGGCTTGAGGTGACCTGAGATTATTTTAGGCCCAACCTGATCTCAGAAAAGGAAACTGAGGCCCAGAGATGCCTTAAGTGAATTGCCCAATGTCACACACCAAGTTAGTAGCCAGAGCAATGACTGGATTCCCAGGACCTTGTGGCATATTCTTTGCTACAAGAGGTGAAAGTTACTTTCTGTGGCTGGCTCTGCTTTGCTTACTATAAATTGGACCATCGCTAGGGTCAGTGACAAAAGTGTGATGTTGCTAGCTTAGGTCTTGATGTAGGTTTCCCTTTGAAAATTAAGGACATTTTAAACATACAGGGATTTAAAAGCAATTGTGATAATTTTAGAGTCCTGCAGGGTGAAATGAGGAAGCCAATGGGTTTCACTTTCCTGCCTCTGGATTTCCCAGTGTGGGCCCAGGCTTTGAAATTTATTTCTCTGCTTTTGGAAATGTTTGATAGAACTTTCCCACATGTTTTAGCTGCAGAAAAAGGACGTTATCTTTAAAATCTTTGGGAGGCCTTTTCCAAATGCTTTGAGTGTGGGGAGGACATGCAAATTTTAGGAGTGGTTCAGAATGGGCAGAGGCCTTTGGGATTGCATAGGATCCTTGGTCAGGAGCAGGGAGTTGTCTGTCTGGAGAGAGGGGCTGATTGCTTCTCTCTTGTTCCCCCCAAGTCCTGCATAAGGAGTTGCCACAATTTAAGTCCTAGAAGCCTTACATTTCATATGGAAAGAAACGAGCTGGAGGAGATGGTAAAACATTCTTTCCAGAGCCAGTGTGGACTTTAGCAAGAGTAACAGAGTGGGGACTTAGAATCTTTTTCCCTCTCATGTTTAGTAGAAGGCACATTTACCATAGCAACCACTTTAGAGCACGCACATCACCTTTGGGGTGGGGACCTTTGGTCAAGGAAGCTGCAGCCTGTAGCTGTCATATGATCTTATCTTATCTTATCTGTTTTCTCCTGTGTTCTTGGGGACCAGGGGATTAGCCCCTGCCTAGAGGTTAGGGCTGGTGGAGGAGAGTAAGAGAAGGAAGGTGTGATCTGGCTGGTGGAGGAGGAGCTGAGAGAAGAGAAAAGCCATAAATTTGGGAAATGCTTAGCACTTGTGTCCGTGAATGGTGACTTTGGTAATAGAAACCAGCCACCTCTGTCCTTGTTCGTTTCTGCAGTCTTCACCAGACACTAAGGGGAGAAGTGGAGGGGTATTTGGGGAGGGGAAGTTTGGGAAGGGAGGGGGGAGGGTAGGAGAAAAGCTAGTGGTTGCTGGCCTGCTTATCCATCCGGTCACCTGCCGTTTTGGGAATTGAGTTTTCATGTACCCCAAGACCACAGATTTATAGTTCCCTTCTCACTGGATATAGGATAGCGTGGTAACCAAAAGCAGCCCGCCTTTGGTGGGCACAGAGTGTCCATGTTATAAAGGGAGCTTTCTGAAGTGTGGCTCAGACATCACTTGGGCCTTTGTACTGTTTTCATTGTGCGGGGGTCTGGTTCATGTTCAGGTTTGGTCTTGAATGGTCTAGACCAGAGTGTCTGTTTGGCCCAGACACTGGGGCTGTTCCTCACACTTTGTTTTTATTATGTTAAATAAAACATTATCATAGAGTAGTGTCTCACCAGACATGTTTCAAAATAATCAGTTGCTTCCTAATTTCTCTGAAATTTGGATTTATTGTAACTTTTGGTCCAAAAGCTATTTCATAATTATTTCTAGTGCTTCACTTTGAAATAGAGAAGTGTTCAGGGTTTGTTAGTAATTATTAGAAGCTACTGATTCCTAAGAAAATAACTTTCTCCAGTAGTCATTTGGGACAGAATCTTCACATGGGAATTTAAAGTATCTTGTCAGGGTATGTTAATCTGATTGGATTTTTTGTGTGGTATGTGGGTTACCAAGTTATAAAAATTTGATACTACTATAAATGTAGTGTTCAATTATTTATTTGTGTAATTAGTGATGGTGAGGATAGGATCCCTGGCCTTGTATGTGCTAGGCAAGTACTCTACCCACATGCTATGTGATCAAACCTATCCAGTAATACTTAAGTTGAAAAATACACTCCCTCTCGCAAAGTGAAGGCCCGGCTGCTGGGTAGTGCTGAGCGCTAGTTTCCGCATGTCTTAGCTGTCCTAGCCCAGTGGCTGGGAAGCCTTGGGTTAGGAGCTGTTCCCTGTGTACCATCCCGGCTGTCTTTGCTATACAAACACTTTCATTTAACTTCTTTTGTACCCGGCAAAAAAAGATTCTGGACCCAAAATGATGGTATTTTGGTACAGTGTATATCATACAAATCAGCAAAAGGCTTCAAAAATTTTTACAATTTTTATCTCGGGGGTTTCCTTTTGAAGTCGATGTGGAATTTTACCTTGGGGTGGATTTCTAGTGTTTCTCAGTCTTATGTGTTTTGTTGTGTAATGAGCATGGAAGTGTGGGGTGAGAAAGCAGACTGAATCCCAAGGAAAAAAGCCTCCCAGACAGTGGTGGTATAAATTTTTTTTGTTGTTCTTGCTTAAATGCTGAGAGGAAGCAGGAAACTTATGAAATAGAGTGTGATGATTAGGACTTCAGACAGGATCTCTGCTGTCTACACAAGGCATTTTCAAATAAGCTCAAGGCACAGAGAACCTTTCGTTTTTATTTCTAAGGAGTGCGAGGAGCCTACTCGTAATTAATTATGAAACTACCTTGAGAGCCATCCTCTTTGTTGTTAAACACATGCAATGTTTTGATGGGTTATTTGACCTGCGTTGTATGTTCCTCCTGCCCCAGTGGATATTTACTGGGACCTGACATGTGCTAGGAAACTGTACTAGAGGCTGTGGCCAGCAAACCATGGCAGCCCTTACCTGGGTGGAAGCACTGTGTTCCATGCCATGAAGGAGTATAGGCCTGTGAGTATGAGACCTGGGAGACCTGATTGTGACTGGATAGCTGGCTCCATGAGAAACGGTATTTCAGAGAGGATGGTGAATGGTTATCGGGTACATTTGGAAATGAGGAATAATGTGAAGTTCTGGTAACTGGACGACAACAGGTAATTGTATATTTCAAAATAGCAAAAAGAGGGAACTTTAAATGTTCCAAATACAAAGAAATGATAGATGTTTGAGATGATAGATATGCCCGTTATTCTGATCTGAGCCTTGCACATTGTATACAAGTATTGGAATGCAGTGCACTCTATACATATGTGCAATTATTGTGTCAATAAAATTAAATATGTTAAAGTGGAATTTGAAGGAGTTGGTCACTTGAAGTTATCAGGGAAGGGGTGAGGATGGGAGGCCATTGTAAGCAGAGGGAAAGGCGCGTGTGAAGGTCTGAGAGAAGTAGAAAGCCAGCTGGCATGGCCTGACCTTAAGCAGGGGGAGTCACGGTGTCTTGTTTTGTGTGGGGATGGTAAACACAGACAGATCTGCGAGGAACGCCAGCACGTTTTGTTGAAGCTCTGAGATGCTGACACTGAGGGAGAAGGGTAGGTGACTAGAGAATGCTATTTGCTGAATGGGGAATATTGGAAGTGAAACAGGCTTAGAACTGTCTTTTCAGAGATTGTGATCCAGTCCTGGATTAAATATATCGATCCTACGCGTATTTAGCAATTGCTTACTGTGTGGAAAAAACTTCCTAGACCTTGAGAAAACACAGTCAGTGGTGAGCAATATTCCAAATGCCAAATCAGACCGTGATGCTTCCCCCATGGCAGGCATTGTTTGGATGCTTTATAGATGTTGTGTTACACCATCCTGCAATGGAAAGGTAGACACAGGGGCCCACATTTGCCCAGCAGTGGGAGTCTGCCCCTAAAACAAGGCCACTGTGGTCCTGAGCACACCTTCCTCTCAGCCACTTCAAAGATTGCCGAGAAACAGACGAGTGGGCACCTACTCCCCTACCTCAGTGAGTGGGTATGGGTCGGGGAGATCTGCTGGCTTCCAAGAACACGCATATTGTTGGTGGGGATTTTGCTTTTGGTGCATGCACTGTAGCTACTGCAGAAGACTCAGGGATACTTCCTGGGAAGAAAGTTGGGGGTAGTGAATTTGGGGGATATGAATCTGCTGATTTCCTACAAGGGGCTTTCTTGGGGCTGTTGGGGAAGGGGTTCTGTTTTATAGCTTACTTGCTTTGGGGATGTTTTATTTATTTAATCCCTTTGTCTGTGACTCCATCAGACTTTCTAGAACTTTTGGTGTGTGTTTCCTGGAGGCAGCTGAGTCATAACTTTCCCATTTCACAGACAGGGTGGCTGTGGTAAGGGTTTCTATTTTGTCTAATTATATAAAGCAAGCCTGTGAGCACTACAAAAATATTATTATTTTTGTAAGGAGAGCTAGGCTTAACTAACATGAAGAACTAGTGAGCCAGGTTTATTTTTCAGGGGTGGGGAAGCAGTGGTGGATGGAATCATGATGCTTTGAAGAAAGTGTGTGGCATAAACCACCAAGCGGACATTGGGCCATCCTAGAGTCTAGGGCCATCTAGAAGTCCCAAGTGTCCCTTTCTCCTCGCAGAAACTGAAGTTTCTGAGGTCTGGACTCTGATGTGGCAGCTGACCGCCAGGGCGGGGAAGCACTGTGTCAGGCGGGATCACGTAACCTTGGTCACGTCCCCTGCAGACCACATGGCTCTCAAAATCCTTCCTACACCATCTCTCCCTCCACCGTCCTGAAGTGTTATTACTCCTTGGCGGTGGCCTGTTGTCCTGGCTGTTCTTGCTTCCAGAGATGGGACTCTGTCTCCCAGGGAGACTTCTTTTTGGCCTGAGTTCTGCTTATCCTGAAGACTCTCTTCTTAAAGATTCTCCTCTTCTTGAAATGCTGTTACTGACGGTTGCTTTGCTGTTTATTTCTGAGAAAGTTACGAGTCTTGACAGTTGGAAGTTAGCTGATGTTACACCCACCCTTCCATCACCAGAACTCTTTGGAGTTATCCTAGATAATGTCTAACACACTATTTAAGGCCGGGAATGGCTAATCTTTGAGTAAAACATCCTTCCTCTAAAATAAGTGGCATTAATTTTTAAGTCAGTGTCAGCAGTCCTCATTCCTTATGTCCACTGTAGACAATTTGGAAAAGAGCCCACAATCATTATCATTTAGAGATTACATTATGAATATTTGGTACGTTTCCTTCTAGGTTTTCCTACGAAGGTATGGATAGTTATAGTTGTTTTTAAGGTCCTGAGCTCATAATAGTGTTCAGCTTTTTAGCCTTGTATTTTTTTTTTAAAGTGAAAATCCCTGTAGTTAGCAAGTACTTCCCTGTCATTAAAATTCTTAAGGCTTTTTAATTACTGCATAACAGTCCATGACATGATTACACCCGAGTTCACTTGGTGTCATATTGTTGGCCTTTGGATTATTTTCTTTTGTTTGTGCTATTCTGGATAATCCTTGGTATATGAATCTTTTGTTGCCCTCTTTGCCCTTTATAATTGTTTTGGGATAGAGTCTTAGGAAGAAAGGTAAAGGAGAGCAAAGTTAAAAAAATTTTTTTTAAATACATAGCCATAACTTATTTTTCTGGAAGGTGGGTTTTTATAACCATTAGCAGTATGTGAAATTTGGACTTTCTATGACAAGAATTCTTTTAATGTTTCTGGGGAATTTAATGAAAGAAAAGTTCATGCTTCCCTGGAGAGCTGAGCATTTGATTCCACCTCACCCTAGCACTGGGACCCTGCCCAATGCCACCAAGCTGACCAGGGCAGCCTCCCTAAGGCCATTCACCCTTCACGGCAGGCAAACAGAATGTTTGCTTCCTAAATGATCAGTCAGTTTTTAAAGTCTGCAGATGTGGCACTGTTTCATGGAATTATGCATATTCATTTAGATCATTTATATCGTAACTTGTCAGAATCCTGAATATACTCAGGACTTCGGGGTTGTTTTGAGATCTTGTAATTAAGGACTGCAGATAAGGATTAAGTTCTAATGTTTCTTCTAGTAGCCTCTTATGTGGTAGAGATCATTTGTTTGATGCCATGTGTGAGCGTGGTGGGCAATATGAGTCTGGGTTAGGTTTCTGGGAAACATCCCTACTTCTCAGAGATAGCATCAGCTCCTGTGTTCAAGATGCCTGTGCCCACAGTAAGGGCAGGGAGAGGCCAGCACCTCCACAGGACTCCACCCATTCTCAATGCTGGATTCTGTTGTGCTTGGGGGGAAAAGTCTTTGGCAGCTTCCGGCTAGCATTTCCTGACATTTGCTTCACCGAATGTTTAATAAGGTTACTGGCAAAAAGGGTTCTTGCTCCTAAAATAGGTTTAGGGAAGCTCTGGATTATGCAAAGCAATCACTTTCTTTGTTGCTAGATCTCGACTCTTTCAGGGGCTAGGGTTAGCATTAGGGTTAGAACAGGGTTCTTCTGTACGGAGGGCTAAGACTAGAACTCGCTTGAGAAACTTGTTTTTGTTTCGGCACCTGCTTTGTGGGAACCTGTTTTAAATTAACATGAATCTCCTTAGAGCTAAACTCGTGGTTTGGACCATGATTATCTTTTCAGTAAATACAGCAAAAGTGTTCCTTTGGCTCCTCTTTTGCCCTGTTGTCATTTCTTGTTTTGCTGATTAACTAAATGTTTGGGGCTTGCTTGTTTCCCCCATCAGACTGTAAGTTTCTTGAAGCCAAGGAGCCCCCCGTATTTTTATTTCACAGCATGTGGCTCTCTCCCCTCCCACTAGGGTGTTCTGTTAATTAAGCAGAAAACCAATTTCTGTTGAAGGATTGGAACTAATTTAGTTTGGAATGAGTGTGACTGCTTCATGACCATAGAGTGTTCACGATCATCTTGGTTTACATAAGAGCTTGTGCACATGTCTACATCTCTACCTGATGTGGTACCATGTTTTGGAGAAATATAATTTTGGGTTATGACTTTGCATATGGCTTGCCAGTAACTTGATAATCCTCCCTTATGCATTCCAGTTCACAGTCAAATGTGTCTGATCACCACAACAGCATTTATATGGAATGTGGTTACACAAAAGCTCCAGGAAATCAGGCCATGAGACACTGCCTCTATCCAATCTTGGTTTAAGACTGTTCTTTAGGACTGCTGTGAGAGGGTACCCTGTTGGGAAATACAGGATTTGGTTATTGATTATGTGATTGTTATTGTTTACCAGTGTTGTAGGGTTTATGGAATTATTTTGTGACTTGCAGGTCATCTCTTTAAATAATAGAAAAGGAGGAAACAACTGGATTTTAGAATTGCCCTTTGGAGTAGACTTGGAACTGTTGAGGGAGACACCTGTAGGGTCCTGCCTGGGGAGGTAAATTGTTATATCTATTTTACATATAAAGGTATAAAATTCATCAAATTGACTGAGCCACCTAGGAGTCTCCAGGCAAGAACAACCATATTTTGAACAATTATGCAAGTTTTTGCCCCACACTCTCTTGAGTGTTAGGTCCAATCTCCATTTGGATACCGAGTAGATGGGACAATTAGCGAGTACAAAATTAAACTCTATTTCCCTCTGTTGCTTCCCTTCAAATGTGTTCAACCTCTCCGTAAAGATCAATAGCATTTACCAGTTGCGTAGGCCTCAAACTGTGCTGTTTGTTCTGTGAGCTCCCAATCCACTGGCATAGCATGTCTTCTGTCTCTTCTCTGTGTGTGTGGAATCATAGATCTTTTCATCCCTTTTGCCATTACCACTGGAGTCCAGGCTTCCTTCGTCTGTCACTTAGATGTGGTCAGGACGAGTCTTCTCACTTCTTCTGGCGTCCTGTCATCCATGTTTGGTCTTCACAATTGGTTCCCACACTCAAGATGGCCCTAGAGAATCTTAGATATATTCCATTGCATTCTTCTACTGAAAATTTGAAATTTTTGTCTTTGAAAGAGGGTCAGTAGCTATGAACAGATGCTGCCTGGTCACTCTGTTGAAAGGTGGAATCTGTGAGTCAAGGGCTCAGAATGGGAGCACACAGCTCCATGAAGTCCAGCCATTGCTGTGCTGAGAACTTTGTGCTGGCTGCATGCACATGTGCAAGTCTTGGCTGTGTACCCTGAGCAGGACCCAGATTCCTTTCCCCATACCCCTGACTCTCTTTCTTTGAGCTGTGCCCTTTCCTAGAGTCTACTGTCCATCCAGTTGCAGACCCCTGCAGTGTCAGCCTGCTGAAAGCTCCAGATGGTATGAAGCAATCTGTTTTCTTCCAGCCTGAGCCCACATGGCTGGTAAATCAGGGTAGTGATTAAGTGCATTACCAAGGCTGCGGAATAGGCATGAATAAGATAAGATCATCCTGTGTTCAAGAGCAGTGGTGCAGAGCCCCTTGTCCCCCTGCTCTTCCTGCAGGCTCAACCTCTGTTTCCCAGGTGCCAGATGAAGTTAATAGCCAGAAGGAAGGAGAGAAGGAAAGCCCTCAGTATAGCCTTGGGCTGGCCTTTCCCCTGATCCCCTGAGTCAAGGTGGAACATGTGGGCCCCCTATCCAGCCTTGCCTTTGGGCTCCCTGCTGGCTTCTCTGCTTTCTGTGGCTCCTGAAGGTAAGGTAGGCCTGGCTCAAGGATGCATGTGAAATTCTAAGAGAGGTGCTTTCCCCTATCCCTGTCAGACTCAGGGGGGAAGCTGACCTTGACTGGTTGAGGCAAAAAAGCAAAACTGTATCAGAAAAGGTCTTCTATCAGAAGGGAACATGGCTGGACAGAAGGGTTTCTGGGGGAAGCAGACCTTTAGGATGATTCGGTTGAAATGCAGGGAAAAAATTATATTTTGGAAAGAGTCACCACCTCTTCGGCCAAAGCCCCTAAATGAAGGAATGTCTGAAACCCAGAATTGCAGTGACCAAAGCTAATCATCATCTGAGGCAGGGAAGAACATTTGACTAGTAGAAGCCATTTCTACTTTCAGAACATAGTTGCACAGCTTTCCCTCTTTCTCAGAGGCCCATCCCATCCCATTTCTGCAAAGCACTGCTTGGAATAGGCTTTATCACTAATGCTTAGGGCTTAAGAAAGCAAGCATTCACAATGGAGCTAGCTGAGTGTGGCAATGTATGACTGTAGTCCTGGTACTCTTGGAGACTTGTGAATTCAAGCCTCACTTGGGCTCGATGGTGAGTTTGAGGCCTGCCTGTAACATAGCAAGACCTTGTCTCAAACAAAGACAAAAGCAAAAACAAAAAAGTGGACTAGAGTTCTGAAGGTGAAATCACTGTGTATCACTTCCATGTCCTCCGCCCCCCTGTGACTATGGTGGGCTACTCTTCCCCATTCCACTTGGTCCTGGTGGGCATGTAATTGGCCAAGAAGGAGCGGATGTAGGATATAAATTTATGAGTATACAAGGGGTGGATCTGTGCCTCCTTGCAGTTACCACGTACACACAGGTGCACACTAGCTCCTGTGCATGTGCCTTCCTTGCTGCTCAGTGGAGGATCTTCATTTGCAGAGGACTAAAATAAAATGGGTGGAGGAGGGATGCCTGGATCATATCATTTATTTCTGTGCAGCCAGCTCGGGCCCTAGACTATCCAGTGAAGACAGCAGTATCTTAACTAGGTGGAAGTCATTCTCTGCCTGTTACAACCAAAGGCATTCCAAGCCTTAGGTTTCTAACAAAAAAGTAGTTGTTTCTTCTGAATTTTTAATTCTCTTGAACTGAAAGTGCTAGAGAGCATGGACCAGTCTTTCCACCACTGTGTAAATACGGAGCAGAGTCTTTAGGAATGAGTTGG
Organism: Hydrochoerus hydrochaeris; assembly: GCA_004027455.1. NCBI lineage: Eukaryota > Metazoa > Chordata > Mammalia > Rodentia > Hydrochaeridae > Hydrochoerus > Hydrochoerus hydrochaeris. The sequence goes on along the minus strand of PVLA01006655.1, from coordinate 63,874 downwards.
CAGGAGGAAGTCAGAGTTGCTATAAGAAGGTGACATATGTACACACAAGTGGTCTGTAAAAGGGAGGTTTGTGTGAACAAAAAGGAGTTTCCATGATTTGCCTCTGCGGTCATGGGGAATTTTGGAAATGAACTTTAGGTATTTTCATGAAATTCCTGTTTGCATATTTTTAGTTTCTCAGAGTTTTCTTAACAGAACTTATGTTTGCCCTAAAGATCTATTAAGTTTGTTCCTTGGGAACTCTTGTATTACTTTAGAAGCATTGTTTTTGTATCATGGAAAATTGTAGGAACTGGGTATATGGTTACTTCTGTTAGACTTATTATTACAACTTTACTACTCAGCGAAGGTGCCATCCATTTTTTATGAAGGTGCGTGTAACTATGAAAAGATTAAAATCGCAACTGCAAAAAAGCAAACATTGTATTCTCAGGCCCTGAATCTGGGTACAGTGTCTGTGCCTTGTCTGTAGGCTGAGCAATGCTGAGATTCTGGGTCCACATAGGTCAGGGGTCCAAGCAAAAGCAGATGCTTGTAGGTTCCTATCTGTCAAGGTCGAAGGAGGAGAATAAGTGACAATAGAGGTGTCAGAGTTACCATTTCTGCTTTAGGCCATCGGCCTTATAAGGGAAAATGTCAGAAATTGAGCCCCCTGCTGGATCTATCAGAACCCAGTCAGTTCCCCGTGAAGAAGTCATGTTGAACAAGCTTGAACTGCCAGGTGTTGTACTGCACGCCTATCATCCCAGCTACTTGGGAAGCTGAGGCAGGAGCATTGTGAGTTTGAGCCCAGCCTGGGCTTTGTGAGACCCTGTGTCAAAAATAAAAAGAGCTGGTGATAGAGCCCAGGGCGAGGGCTGGGTTCAGTCAACGGTACTGGAAGGAAATAATCTTAACTGTTCACGATTTAAAGACTTTATTCCAAATGAAATGATGGGAGAGAGGAACCTTGTTCATCACAACCAAGGGCGAAAGTGTGCCCAAGGAAATGCACCTTTTCCTGGGACAGCGGTGGCGAACCCATGGCACGCGTGCCGCAGCAGGCTGTGCCACTGAAAGCTCTAAAAGGTTTGCCATCACTGTCTTAGGAGCTGGGCTGTGATTGAGTGGTCTTGATTTATCTCACTTTGTTCCTCCACACAGCGATGTCTCTTTGCTGGTGTGACAAGCACACCTTGGGGACAGGGCCTGCAAGCCAGGTGCAGTGTGCTCGTACGGCCCACCTTTTGTGTGTCTCACCCGTGCGTGCCTGCAGTGGGCACTGTCACACATTCTGACAGTCCTGGATCTCAGAAGCGATTTCCACATTGCTCCTTGCCTCCCATCCTTCACTTCAAAGTTGCATGATAGAAAATCGAGGTGTTTTTAAAGAAGGTGACAGCTTTATCTGAATATTTAATTTGGAAAGGAGGAGGCTAGGGCCCCGCCCAGTACAAACCAACCTTTTATTTATTTTTGTGTTTTGGTGCATAAATGTAGTGGGTCCTGGTTTACTTATCACAGTCTGGTGCGAGGAGCACAAGCACAGGCCTCACACCAGCATAATTTAAAAATCTAGCTCATGGACATGCGGTGAGCTAGTGTGCGTTTGAATGTGTGATGAGTGGGCAGAGATGACATTTGTCACCGTGAAGAAGAGCTGGCCATGGGCCCTGGAGAACTAGGCTCCAGGGGTGGCCAGCACCACATGCAGAGGCCAGCAGGGCTGGACTCGGCTAAGTGCACTAGTGTCTGGATGTCCCTGTGAATTTTCTCCACAGGCTTTCAGTTGGCAGAGTACAGCTGTTGGCTATGAAGCAAGGGTGTGGGATGTCGGGGTCCTGCTGGCCAAGGGGTGTGATACCAGAGGTCAGAACAGAAGCTAAAGTGTAAAGGGTTTGTAGAGCTTTCTGCTTTGCTCTGTGCTGGAACCTCAGTTCTATCAGATTGCGCATCATAGGCTGGAATTTATTCTCCCTCCTCTCTCTCTCTGCTCTCCTGCTCTGAGTTTTCCTTTAATATTAGACTTCATCTCAGAATTGGCTTGTTGAAAGGCCTGTTGGTACAAAGCCCTCATTCTGGTAGTTCAACTGGTATAGTAGAAAAGAGAGATAGACGTACAAGATCATTTGGTTGTTCAGAGCACTTACTAGATCCTCACAACACTCTTGTGGGTGAGTGGTTGTTAGTCCCATTATACCGATGAGGAAATCAAGACTTAGTTTGGGGAGAAGGTGGTATGCCTCAAGTCATGCAGGTGGAATTTGAACCTGAGGAGCCAGAAGCAGAGCCAGGGTCCTCACTGACAGTGTGGCTTCCTTAATGGAAGTGCATGCAGACAAGTTTTGGAAACCCCTTCTGGCTGGCGCCTGGCAGACTAGCTCAGGCATCTGGAAGTCTGTTGGAGGCCTGCCCTTCCGTTGTGATACTCTTAGTTCCTGTTAAGAAAATGAGGCTCGTGGATTCCTAAGAGGAAAAGTATAACTCACACAACAGAAAGGAACCAATAGTGGGAGATTTGTATCACTAGGAATCTCCGCTTCATCCGATTATACCTCCCTGTGTCTCCCTCTTCCCCGTGTTGGCTTATGGGTAAATGACAAATCATTTTTGATAAGTCACAATGAACAGAAGTTTTGGTATTCTTTTCAGACCATGAAGTGTTTAACACTATGTAATTCACTCCCTGATCTGTCTTTTGTTCAGATTTGGATTTTTACTGAGGTTTTTCCAAGGTGTTTGTCCGTTCTCCCTAATAGTCTGTCTCCTCCTGGTCCCCACTGTGCTTTGGAAAGTTTGAGGAGATATTCCTTGTTTCGGTGAGTAGTGTATAGGTGGGAGTGGTGAGACTGATGGCTCTGTAGCTCTTTTTAAAATTAAAACAAATATGGAAGGTACCTAGGATAGCATAACAAATACACTTATATGCTTGCTGTCTAAAATAACAATTATTATATCTCCTCCCTTGTGTTTATAAACCAAAGTCAATTTTCTGTTCTTTTCCTGTCTGTGATCTTCCTTTCTAAGAAACTATTATGTCAAATTGGGTGTCCCATTTTCCCAGCTCAGATTTTCATATATGTCTGGCCACGTGTGTGTGAGTGTGTGTGTGTGTGTGTGTGTGTGTGTGCGCGCGCGCGAATCTACAGTGTATTATAGTTAATGCTAGTGGATGTATTTGTTTGTACTTTTTTTTTTTTTTTTTTGTACCAGGGATCGAACTCATGACCTCACATTTGCCAAGCAGGCACTAAGCTAAGCTAAACCCCCGGCCCTGTTTGTTTGTCTTGTGGATAAAACTTGTGCTTGCTGGACAAGTGCTCCACCATTGAACCATGTTACTAGCCTGTTAGTGATTTTAAAATTTGATGTAAGTGGTTTCATATAATATTCTGCTTTTCTTCTTCAACGCTGTATTTATATTTTATTCAGGTTGAGCGTTTAAATTTGGTTCACGTATTTAACTGCTACTTAGTGCTCCATTACATGGATATATCACAAGTTTTCCACTTCTGCTTTGGTGGTTATTTAGCTTGCTTACAGTTTTTTTTAAGACTATAAATTACACTGCAGTAATCATCCTTGGGTAGGTCATTATGTAGACTGAGTGTGTTACGAGTCTCTCAGGTTTGTATCAGAGGAGAGGAATTGGTAGGGCAGAGTTTACTGTTTTCAGTTTTAATTAACACTGTCAAGCTTTCCAGGATGACTGCATCAACTAGTACCTCTGCTTCTATTGTATAAGTGCTAAACAATCTCACCAAAGCTTGGTCTGGCCAGACTTAGAGGTTTATGCCAATCTGTTGGTGGGCAGTGGCGTCTTAATCTAGTTTATATTTCTTTGATGACTTTTGAGGTTGAATATTTTGCCTGTGTTCATTGTCTCTTCTGTTGCTTGCATGATTCAATCCTTTGTTCATTTTAAAGAATCAAATAGTTTCTTTTATTGATTTATAGGAATTCTTTGTAGATTGGAGAGTTGCTTATATATGTTGGAAATACTTCTAATTTATGACCATTTTGAACTTTGCTTAGATGAGTTTAAATAAGGAAGTCTTAAAATTTAATGCACTCCAATTTCTCAGTATTTTCCTTTATGCTTTCATTTTCATACTCTAAGGAGCTCTCGATTCTGTAAGCAGTTGATATGGAAGCTCTGATTTTGTTGTGCTTTTGATAGCTGGTAGCCACACGTGTAGAAATTAATTTTCTGTGTAGGAATCTAAGCTGAGTGTTTGATTTTTAAACTAGAATTTAATGTTTTAAATTGGCTCAGAGTAAAATGTAGACTTTCTGGATGCGACATATATTTCTGTGGAAAATTTGGAAATGCAGGGACAGTAAACAGCTCTCTGCCATGTACTGATGAGCTGCCGTTACCCCTCCCCACCACCAACTTTTGATATTTTATCACATCAGTCTTCCCGGCAAGCCCTCTTGAAGTAGCTGATTTTTATCCCGTTTTAGAGATAAGAAAACCAGAATTTAAAGAAGTTAGTGTATGAGGCAAGTAGCTGAGCCAGCATTCAAATCCAGATCTTTTGACTACAAATCTTGTGTGCTTAATTCTACACCCTATTGCCTCCTTGAAACTTACTTGCAATTTGAGTTTTGACATCTGTGTTATTTTTAATTAGAATCTAGTTGGAAGAAAAGAGTTTGTGGAGGGTAGAGGACCAGGAGAAGGGGATTGACGAGCTTGAGATTCAATAATAGGAACTAAAAGCCCTTCCCTAGGAGGGTAGTTCAAAAGGAATAGTTCCATATTTCATGTAAGTGAAAGGTTAAAAGCCCAAATAATTGCATCATGCAGGTCTGATGCTGAGTAATAAACCCGCTCTGTAGTATTGGGAGGTGGGGAGACCACAAGTCTGGGACGCTTCTTTTGCCTAAGGAATTAGATTCCAAGGGACTCCAAGGATTTAGGTAACCACAAAAGCCATTTATTTTGAGTACACTGAGGTTTCTACCACTTTGATCCCTAATCCATAGCATAATTAATAAATGAAATGTGCTGTACCTTTTTTTTTTTTCTTCTTTCTTTACAAAGTATACTCTTAAAATGGGTTTTGCTCTGACATGATTCATTTGCCATTTGGAAAAGCATCGTCACTTTGGAGGCCTGGTGCGCAGGCCAGGGCTGCTTCCAGGAGCTGGGTTCCCAGCATATCCCTGACTCTGCATCCTCCAGGAAGGAGCAGAAACAAGAGGCAGAATGCTATCTGCGGCAAGTGTGTCTTGAGGACCCTGTACCACTCATAACCGGGGTGGATCTTTTTATATGTCTTTGCCCCGTTATTTCAATTGGGGAGACTACCAGGAGTAGCTGCTGATTATCTGAGTGATTTCAGGTTGCTCAAAACAAAAAGCCAGACATTTATTTACTTTATCTTCTCTGCCCTTCCTTTTCTCCTTCCTTCCCTCTTTTTTTCTTTTCCATCATGAGCAAAATACTGTCTCTGTGGAGCCAGCCTGGGAATGTATCAGTGGACAAGAAAGTATTCTTGCTTCACGGAGCTTTTGGAGATGGAGAGGGAAGGAGAAGATACAGAGACCTAAGCCGGTGAACAAATACTATGAAAAATAAGTAACGTGAAACAACTGATGAATTGATGAACAACATAAGAAAAATAAACAGTATTTCGGCCAATCATATCACGCCAAATTCTGTACCTTTTAGATCTTTGGAATCTGTTATTTTCCCCCTTTTACAGATTTAGAAGCTGAGGCCTAGGGAGAGAGGAAGTGGCTTCTTCATAAGGTGGAAACTTAGACCTTAGCAGTAGTGATTCTGTTAGTGGCTAAGGTCTCTTTTGATTCTGTTAGGAGCCAATCTCCCTTTCACCTCAAAATGGGGACAGTGACTTCAGATCCTCACAAGTGCTCCTGTGCAAGGTGTGTGACAGAGGGACTCTGGAGTGGGGCTGATTTAGGAGAGTGTTCTAGGAAGCCATCTGAGAAGCTAGCGTCTAGGCCAGGACCTGAAGTTGGGAAGTTCCAAAGCCTTGACACTCACCAGCTGCTTGCAGGAAGGAGCTAATGCTTGCCTGTCCCCTGTGCTGGATCATTGGGACCTCACAAGGTGGGGAGAAGGTACCAATACTACAATCTCAACTTTGGCTCTCCGGAATTCTGTCTTTCAACCATGGCTCAGTAATAACTGGTCACTGCCCAACAGAGCTGTCTTAGGAAAGGGGAGAGAATGGCTTGTCATACTTCAGTGTGTCATAAAAGTACTGCCATGTATTTCACAGCCTGATGACCCAAGCAGGGGGAGCTGGAGGAGGCTTTGAACCTGCCTGAAGAGGGCCTTTAGAGCCAAGATGAAAGGGGGTGGGGAATCCTCCATCCTATGCAAAGAGACAACATTGGGAAGGTAACTAAATGCTGTTTTTGAAGTGGGTGAGAGGGCAAAGTAAGGTGTAGATAGTTTTCAGGAAAATGTGGCTTTGCACACCATTTTGGTGGGCCCCCAACGCAGCATGGACTTCTCCACTGTGTGGTTCTTTGGGGCAGCCCAGGCCCTTCCCCATCTGGTGACTTCCACGGCAGTTGTGGAGAAAGGCTTTCTCCAGTTGGAGCAGTAAGGGGCACTCAGCGGTTGGATCCTCGTGGTTTTGGAGTTCTCCAGAGCCCCATTCCCTGTGAGCGTGCCAGGTTTGGGGTGTGGGGCTGTGTGAACTGTATACGCGCCTGTGGCACCTTCTGCCGGGAGGTGGGCTTGCCTGTGGGAAAGAGAGACCCAGCAGAGTGCTGGGGCTCTATAGGAAGCTGCAGGAGAGGACGGCCCTTTCTTCCCCAGGTGGTCCACCAGCAGTGCCATATGTTCTTGCATTGCGTGGCCCAGCGGAGGGCGTGTTTGGTTAATGCCCACTCCACAAACAGGAAACTGCTCACCAGTGCAGGCTTTTCACAGAGATAAAGTGTCAGAGCAGGGCCCCAAAGCTGGGAAATCGCTCTTGCCACCTCCTGTGCCTGAAAGAAGCTGGTGTGGGATGGAGAGTAATGGGAAACAGGATGGGGAGGGGAGTTTTGGGGTGGCAGTCGGTACGGCTTGCTCAGGCAGTGGCACCCGTGGCGGTGCACGGCAGTGGGGGTGGTGTTGTAACCTCTTTGTTTTTGAACCTGAAGCTTGGGTTTTTGGGAGGACCTGCAGATTTTGAAATGTTTTCTGAGTGTCGAAGTTTGGATGTTTGGATGTCCATCTCTGAAGGTGCCCTCTCGCCTGTACACTTTGGAGTGGAATATTTTAGGGACTCCACAAAAACACAGCTTTCAAGGCTGGGCCACTTGGCCGATTCTCCCCCACTCCCCCCTTTTAGGCCAATCCATGCAAACATTGGCATTCAAAAATATTTTGTTACTTTTCTTGGCAACGCATTCCAAGAAGGAATTGCAACACAGACTCAAAGAGTTAGGAGGCAACTTTCTGGGGAAAAGGCGGGGTTGGGGAGGTTTGGAGTTTGAATCAAAAACAGACACGGAGGCTTTAATAAAATAAATGAAGCGGAGCCCTTTCAGCTCACAGCGGACCGTGTTGGTGCGGGTCAGCTTTAAGGTGCCTAGTGGAAATTGACAGTCTGAGAACTGGGACATAAACAAAAATGTCAGTCCCTGGGAGTCTTGTTCACTGGACAATGTCTCAATTGTTTCCTTGGTTTCCAAGGCAGCAGGGGAGAGTGGAATATTAACTGTTTACTGCCCAAGGCTGGCTTGGAAATTGCTTGGAGAGAGGGAAAAGGAAAGACAGAAAAGGGCATTTTTCCTGCCTTCATGTCAGTAAGTGATAAGGAGAAAGCAGATGGCTTTCTCCTTCATCTGCCACTCAACTCCTTAGTCCTGGGTTTTCAGGGTGTGTGTGCGCGGGTGTAAGGGACCACAGGCTGTTTCTTTTTAAAATCTGATTGCTAGCCTTGAATATTGTGGGGTTTTAAAGATCGCTGCTGCATGTGGGTTATCCGGGCCTGGTGGATATCATACCAGGGTTTAGGGAAGGATGTGTGTTTCCTGATAGCAATTTGAACTTTAGCTTTCAGCTGATCAATCCTTTTGGGGTGTGTTCCTCTTAAATGCCCCATCCCTGAATAAAATCAAGGGGCTGGAATTTTAATGAACAAAATGGGGTTCTCTTTCCCCCCATAAAAATGCCCTTAGTGCTAAAGAAAGGGGGAAGTGTGACTTTGTCTTGGAATAGGAAACACAAAGGAAGCCAGAATTCTATTCACACTCGAACTTCCATGATTAGAGAAACAAACAGCACAGCCTGCTGTATCAGCCTTTATCTGGGCAAAGTTCAAAACTCAACTGGTAATTATGTCCTCAGAAGCTTTTAAAGGACTGTGTTGTTTTAAAAGCAGAGACCAAGCTTGCTTCTTTGGGACAGAATGCGCTCTGGTTGTTTGTTAGATAAACTCCTCTTAATAAACGGGGGTCACGGGAGAGGTTGGCGTTCTTGGAAGACTCGGCCCTGACTCCCTGATAATAAGGGACGGTCTTCTCTCCCGTTTGACTTTTTAGTAAGAGGTTTGCAGGCAGCTAAAGTCAGTATTCACTCCTGCTTCCTGTCAGACAGGAAGTCACTTCCTTCACCAAAATTACAAGCTGTGGCAAAACTCCCCGGCCACACTGAAAAGAGCTTGTTTTTCCCAGAAGACTGTTTGTAGATGCGGAAGCATAAATTGGTATGCTGTGTGATCGCCCAGTGCCCAAAATACATAGGAAGAGTGTTAGGAAGAGGGAATGGCCAGGGCCAAGGCACTGCCCAGAATGTCAGCTGCTCTGTTCCTGTGAGAGGTGGCTGCCACCTCACTGCTGTGTGAAGATTAGTCTGTCTTAGCCTTATCAAAGTTCACTTCTAGGCAAGAGCTCACACTGCTTTTTGGGAGGTCTGAGGTGTTAAAGGTGGAACCTGTGGGCTCCTTGGCTACCTTCCAAGACTCAAGTGATCTTGGGACTCCATTATTAAGCTTTTATTATGTGCTTGCCCCATACATCCCTCTAATAGGTGACTTAAGGATTCAATCCTAGTGCCTTCCCTCCACTTCTGTCCTTGAGGAAAAGTTCTCCATCTTATAGCTTCTTGCAGGAGACAATTCAGTGACTTTTGGGAGACAGTTTCCTAAAGCTGGCTGCAGCTTGACTGTCCCCCCAGTTGCTGGAGAGGGATCTTGGAATTTTGGGTCATTTCACGGAGAGTCATAGATTGTAGCAGTCCTCTGTCACTCTGGGATGGATTAGGTGCTCAGGCCCGCTGTGTGGGTAGAGGTCTGCCCATGCTCTTCTGAAAATTACCTTCAAGTGAGGGAGCAGTGTACACCCTGCTAATAGGACAGATTAACCTGTGCCACGACTTGTCCAACTTCAGCCTGCAGTTTCCTTCGTGTCTGGGTACTGGTGGGTATATTTGTAGTAATTGTTGCAGGTATTAGAAAGGGTCCAAGTCATAAATATTTCACACGTCTTAGTTGGACAAGACTTTGAAGGAGCAGAGAGGCTATGTCACCTAGCAAATTTGCTCTTCCTTTGAGATGAAAGGGCAGTGAATTAAGTGCCTGCTTTTTCTTCCTTTTTCCCTCTGACGGTTATTGATCCTCTTGTGAAACTAACTGTACTGTTCATGTTCTGATCTTTTTCTTGACAAAGGGAATTCCCAGTTTGTTACTGTAGCTGGCATCATGCTAGCTGCTTAAGAGTTAAAAGTTGGCAATGCTGGCCCTCTTGAGAGTCACAGTATTTTCTGTCTCTTCCTTCTTAAGAGTTAGAAGATGTTTCTAAAAGAATCTCTTTGGTGACTTAGAAGTGAAAAGAGCTTTAGAAGCATGACACGAAGAAATAAGAGGGAAAAGGCAAACACTGTCATTCTACATCTGTCTATTTTGTTGTTAACAAAGGAAAAGGGATTTCTCTTACTTAACTTTTGCCAGGAAGGACATAGGGCATGGAGAACAGTAGCTTGAATTTACACTGTGGCTGAAATAGACTGGACATACAATTTAATAGAGGTTTTATAACTGTGGAAGAAGTTAATTATACAAAAAGGCCTGACCCCGAGCCATTCAGTATTTATGGCCTCTCCCAAGGCTGAAGTCTAGAGCCAAAGCTGCGCCTCTTACCCCGTGCTCTTTGCCTGACCTCAATTTGGCCTCGTGTCTTAAAGCTAGCCACCTCCTTAGGGTTAGGGTTAGGGTTAGGGTTAGGGTTAGGGTTAGGGTTAGGGTTCCTCTCTGCAATGGAAGCTTCTTATCACCCAGGTACATTCTTCACTTGTTCCCAAGAGACTCAAAGATGCATCTCTGTTAGGCACGAGAAATTCTGTGAAGCCCAGTAGAATCACAGGTTAGTACTGTCCTCATATGTGGCTTCCTTTACTGCCCCAGTTATGTTTCTTCTATGTGAAGTTCTTTTATGGCCATAGCATCTTTTTGTTACTGTCACTGCCCCCCTGGCCCTTTTGGAGGTGGCGTGACAAGTGAGGATAGAAGTGTAAGTGGCCTGGTTGTTTAGTTACCCGTGTAGGTAAAATTTGGTTACCCACGCAGGTACAGTTCAGCCCGGTTAAGGGCCCATTAGGTGTTTGAATAAGGTCTGACTGTTTGAACCGAGACCTGCAGGTTAGGTCTGTGTGATCTGTACAATCTCCCTGGGGTTCCTGGCTCCGGGGATACTGTGAGATGCGCAGGGTGTTCATTTTGAGTTCTTTACTACCAAAGATAAACAACAAATTGAGTGTGGTGTTATTTGCCCTAAACATCAACAGCCATGAAAGGGGATGGAGAAGACAGTACATACAGATACATACACAAGCGATGTGCTGGGGACTATGGGTAACTTTCTCATAGTTCATCAGGGAAAATACTATACTGAATGAACTCTGGTTTTGTGAACTTGGATTTTGGCTCTATCCCTTACCTGACCACAGATCCTGAAGACAGGACAGTGGTTTTGTTGTTAAAGTTATTGCTTCTGTTATTTCTCGGAGGGTGGCTTTCCCAAGCCTTTGAGACAGGGCTCTAAGCTCTCTTTGGTGAGCTATCAGCTTCCACCAGTTGTCTTCATATGGCTTGTGTCCTCTGGGTAACAATATTTGGGAATGTAAATTTGAACTTAGCAACACTTTCTGATGATAGATTACTGTTTGTATTTTCTAATAAACACCCTTTCACAGTCATTAGTTTTGGGGCACCAAACCAAAGTATTTTACTGTTTTTAAATTGGGCCAAAAAACAGACTTCTTGCTTCCTCTTGTTTCTTAAACAGTGAAGCAGTGACATTCCACAGTGCCACACTGCCCGCTGTGTTGGTGAATAGATTGCCCTGGGGTGTGTCCTTCTGTGGCTGTAGGGAGGAGAGAGAGGATATAGGCTCATGGGCTTACAACTGCACACTGGCTGGGATGTGAGTTTGATTTTGTTGTCCGAAGCTGTGGATTCTGCCACCTTCTGCTGTCTTTTTCCTTCCTGCTAATTTCTCAAGACCCTTCGCTGGGTGATACTGAGCCTTTTCCAAGGGACTGAGGGGTAGAGAAAGAGGAAGAGCAATGCAAGAAGTTTTATTTAGGCAAAGGGAAACATGTCCAGAGATTTGGGAAATACTAAGCAGCAAGGCCAACTCTGCTGAGGACGAGACGGGGAAGAATATTGTGGGTATGCACGTGGGTATGCTCGGTTGAGAGTGCATGCATGTTTGGTTGGATAAGTCACCTAGGCAGGTTCCAGGGGCTTCCTGAAGTAGACAAGGCTCAGGAACCTGGGAGAAGGGCAAGGCTTTTATTGATACAGGAAGAAATGAGTCTGGCTGGGTATGTCAGGTTTTGCTTTGCAAGAGGACCTGTGTCTCTTGGAATATGTAGCAAACTTCCAGTCAGAAGTCACCGTTTCTTACTTGAAGTATTTTATTCTAAGGCTCCCTGCAGGGACTCTTAACACCCATCAGGGACAGACCTCTTCACAGGGGAGAGGGAGGGAAGGGTCAGGCCAGGGCAGGCTCTGACTGGTGGTCACAGAGGTGATTCCCTAACCAGTTCCACTCTTTGCAGGAGATTGGTGAACATTTAAATGGGGGGTAGCAAGCTCACATCTGCTTCTATTTTTCCCTTTTCTGCTGGCCAGACTGAAAACTTAATAAATTGTATGAAACTCAAGTAAGCATGGATGTTAAAGAACATTAAATAAATTACATAAGTATGCCTACCTGTAACACTTTTATAAGGTAAATGCATGTGGGTTGTTTTGCCATAAATGTGCACAGAGACCAAGATTTACTCTAAAGCCCTCTTGTTTAAGCCTTGCCGTGGGTGAAGGTACTACTGTTTCTCGCCTCTTTCTTCCTTCTTTCCCTGGCAGGCAGTATAGACGGGCTCGGAAAATGCGATAATGATGCCATAAGTACCCTTGTGCAAAAGTTATTTTTTGTTCCAAAACATTGCCAGTTCACGGCATATAAAACTACCACAGTTGCATCAGCCAGCTTTCTTTTCCTCTAAATAAGGCAAGCATTAACGAAGTACTGAGAGCCTGGGAAAACATTTTGTCATTCCTTAAAATGAATTTTCTTTTCCAGGCAGACCCACAGATTGTGTGACTAAAGTGCCAGCATGTGGCAGAATTGTGGAGTTTGAGGCCATGTCACGAAACTCGTTTATGGCCATTGACTACTGACATAAGTAATTCTCTGCCGTCCTGGGTCCATATGTTTCATCCCGTGACGGGTGGGTTTGTGGGCTGGATCATCCCATTCTACAGAGAGAAAAGTCAAGTCTCATCAATTCCCCTGACCTCCCTGGAGAGCCAGGCAGAGATCCAGTTTCCAGCTGCTACAGCCACTCTTCTCAAAGCTGTTTGCCAGGCAGCAACCTCTCCAGCAGTCAGGAGGCCTGTTTTGAATGTGGAGAAAGTAGCATTCTGGTTAGAAATACAGCATCCAGAGAGTTTGGAAGTATTTTGGGTAAGGTCAAGGGTAGAAATGAGAAGACATTCACAGATTTGTCTGTGCAAGGAGACTTTGCCTCAAGTACTCATGGGATGACAGTAGCTTACAAGGCACTGCTTGAGGATAGTGATACTCTGTCTTTATCTAGGTTTTGCAAGAAGTATTTCTTCCTCCAGAGTCAGAAACTCGTGATACTTTTTGACTCTTCCTATCTTGGCTTCTCTACTTATATCTGAGGGATTTCATATTAATGGCTTAATAGGGAGCTATGATTTCTTCATCTGAAAAGAATAGGATAGCAGTGACTTCAGAAGGGAAAGGGCCATGCAGTCTATTGATAACACTTCTGGGTTTGGAGATGGTCACATTGTGTCCTTCACCCTGACTTAGCTGCCTTCTTGATGTGTCAGCGTGAGAAGTCACTGGTCTCCTTATCTGCAAAACAAGGAAGATGAGAACTACCTTCCTGCTGGGTAGTATTTAAAAAAAAAATGATGTGAGGGTCAGGTGACCTGGTGGATATAAAATCAGTTTTCATAGGTTGCTCTAGCCAGTGTTTAGGAAGGGGTCACTATTTATACATGGGGTGTTTTGCAGATGAAAAGTCTTTTGTGTCAGTAGAGCGCTGTGATTGTTACTATTTGTTTTGTGTCAGTTAATGAAGGTAAGAAGCAGCCAGAGAAATGCATATCAAAGTGGCATAAAATTTACTGTTGGCTATACTATGTCTGCTCAATTCCAAGACATCGTGAATTATATGATGTGCCTTTAATAAGAAATTTTCAGAGAGAATAGAAACACAACCGTATTAAATTGATCTACTTATGTATCTAGATTTTTAAAATGCAGAAGTATAGAAACACAGTCTTAGAACGGAGATAATGGTTGTGTGAATATATATTTTTGAATAAAAGTATACACACACACACACACACTCTTTGAATAAAAGCTCTGCTATTTGGAGCACTCAATTTCAAAAGAATGATATATAAAAAGCTTCCAAACTCACTTTTTGATAACACATGGGGGTAGGATCAAAATGGACCCAATTCTTCAGCTGTGTTTAAAGCATAATCTAGAGTCGGTTAGAATGATCTGGTCAAACATTAGCACGGAAAAGGACATTACTGACCAACTCTGCAGGGTTCTTTTTATAAAGTTTCTGTAATTTTGGTTTCCACATTGTTTTTTGACCAATGAAGAGAGTTGCTGGGCTGATGGATGATGAGGTCGATGACCTTGTGAGCCGGTCTCCCCCCTCGTGTGCCTCTGAAAATGTGTCCACGTTCCAGCCTTTCCTGAGCCTGTTTCCTCACTGGGAGGAGCCAGGCCACGGTGTGAATGGGAACAGTGAGTGCAGAGTCTTCTTTGCAAGGTGTTGTTTGGGCATTTAGCACACTGCTCTTCTTGTGGTTCTGTGGGGAAGAGAGGGCGCCACACATTGATCGCACGGGAAGTGCGATGCATTGGAACACCCAGTTGATGAGCAGCCCAAAGAACTTGCATTTTTGTTGTGAGCAGTTTTGAATAACTCAACATAATAGGCCGTGGTTATTAACATATTATGTGAATTGGACAATGTTGCATACTTTGAAGACCTTGAGCCAGACCTACCAGCTAAGAATCTGTAGGATGGGCCCAGAAGGGCTGGAATTCTTCTGGCCATTGAGGTTGTCATACAAAGAAAAGGACTGCAGACAACTGACAGGCAGAACAATTTTCTGGTAATTTCTCAACCTAAAATACATTTTTTGAATGCTTGGAGCATAACACAGAATTGACTAATTCCAGTTTAATTGGATCTAGACTTCCAAATGTGGATCAGTTTAGGTTGGAAGTGACTTTATTATCCACAGACCTCTTTGCACCCCACCCCCACTCCCACCCCCACATAAATAGTTGGCCATAATTTTTCTGTTGCCCAGGCTGTCTCAGGAAGCTTCTGAGAAGCAGTGTATTTTTCTATAAGAAATAGTGCTAGATTTTTGACATAAGTGTATTTTTCTATAAGAAATAGTGCTAGATTTTTGACATAAGTTTGACACAGAACCTTCAAATTCAAATGTGTTGAAATTTGAATTCCAGGGCAGAAAAGAAAGAGTCCTGAGCTCAGACCCTAAAAGCCTTAGCTTAGCTTCGTCAGAGACTGTCGTGTGACCTTGGACAAGTCTTGGCATGTTTCTCTCATGAGTACGGATTTTTTGGAAGGGGAAAGATTTATCCCGGATTCCCCCAACCTCTAGAGTTTAGAAATTTAGAGGTTATGTTTTCAGGACTATGACTGCAAATGGAAAATAGAGTAAGTGGGCAGAGCCTCATAATTTTAGAATCAAAATTCTTTCCCTTACGGTTTTTTCTTTTAATCTCTAGGTACCCTGAAGTCCTCAAAATTTAATTTATATATTTAAGTTCTAAGTGCCTTATTAAACCTGCTGAGGAGATGCATTACCGAAAGGCTTTATTCCACGTCAAGAGACATGCTTAGATGTAGCTTTCCTTAAGAAAGACTGCTGATGGCACATGTGCTGCCTCCCCTTTTGGACAGAGTGCTCTCACTGGTTAAAACGTAACAGCTCTTCCTATAAGCAGGTTTCTGGCTCCTCTGCTCTGTCTCCTCTTACTAAGCTTTCTGGAGACCCCACCTGAGGATTGTCCCTCTGGGACTTCATTAGCCAAAGATGGGTCCACCTGAAAGGTGGCTTCCCTGAGGCCCTAGGGAGTGACCCAGGATGCTGGGAAAGGGAGTGGGAGGGAAACCTGGGGGACAAAAGGAGCTCCCCGCAAGTCAGGCTGAATTCAATATAAAGCTATACAAGAGTTAGGAAAAGAGCCACCACCATGGTGGCTGGGCCTCACAGTGACTAACAGTGTAATTCACTGCAGCTGGAATCTAAATACCACCCAGGGGCCTTGGACACCTGGAGGTGGGGGATTATTCTGGACCCCAGGCTTTAGCCATGGTTTTGTTTGGTGTTTCACTTGGTCTCGCTTTTGTGTGTCTTCTTGTCTTTTCACTCTCTTCCCTGACTGTACAGGACCCCCCACTCCTAACTTTGTACACTCCACTGTGGCTACTTCTGCTCCACCTGGCTCTTTCCACCTCAAGGACTCCTGCAAAGACATCCCTGTATGCAGTCTTCTGGTGATTGTTTCTGTAGCCTCTGATTTTAAAAATTGAGGGCTCGTTATTGCAGAATGGATGGGGGAGTGAGGTCTGTGTTAGGCCATGTCACCAGCCAGTGGTTAGTTGCCCTTGAGTAAGGTCCATAGCAGAGAAGCCCGTGACATGACTCAGAAAGGGAAGCTGAGGACTGGCTTCCTCTCAGAGGGACTGGGCTAGATGGATCCCTCAGAATGGGACACCAGGTGTGGTGAGCACTGTGAATGGTGTGTGTAGCTCAGGGGGGAAGTGTGTATGCTTGTTTCTGCTCACCTAATTCAAAGGAACCTTCCAAGACAAGATGAACAGCCTCTGATATCCGGATGTTATTTAGAGAGAGAACCAGGAACCGTTTAGCAGAAGTACACTCATGTTTACCATGTATGCCGTTGAGGACTTTTGTGGACTGTGTGTTCAGTTGGTATTTTCTGCATTCACTGACGATATGGTGGCTGTGCTATAAGCCTATCTCCTTCCCAAATTCTCATATTGCTTGTTAAAGGAGATCTGCAAGGGCTGATACGTATGAGACATCATCACAGAATCACTGAATGCCTGAGGTCTTTTGCTGGACAGAGGGTTTTAGTAGGAGCAGTGGGTTGGTAAAGGATTATGGTGTAGACCAACCAAGGCCCTGGTGCTAGAAGGCAGGGGCACCAGCTTCCCTTTCTGAGTCATGTCACAGGCTTCTCTGCTATGGACCTATATGGCACAGAAAAGTTACTGAATGTGGAAGCCCCTCCCCTTTCTTAAAAACCTAACAAACTACTGTAATGAAACTGTGGTAACAAATGTGAAAACCCAACTTGATCAAGATTAAACAGGAAAGGCGCATACTACGAATCATCATAGAATGGATGGTTTCCTTTAGAACCCCCGAAGCGCTGTCTTCGTCAGAGGACCTCAGGCCTGTGAGTGGCTGTGTGTTCCGTTTCCTTGCTGTGGTTGCTTTCTCCTCTTGCGGCTCTAGGGTGGGAAGATCTGAAGGGTGCATAGAGCCATTGACTCTTATCCGCAGCTGATGTTGCCAGAGTCTGACTTTTACTCAGCAAAAGTTCCAGGGCAGCATTCCAGTTGGCTGGCTTGGGTTGGGTGCCATTTCTTACTACTCAGTGAGGTGTTAGGAGTGAGTGAGGACTCATGTAAGGAGATGGGGTTCCTCCAGGTGGACCACATGACAGTGTGGTGTCAGGGAGATCCATAGGGAAATCAGCCAGGGTCCAGGCAACTTACCTAATGCTAAATTTACATTAACTGGCGATATTTGCAGACTTTTGGGACTCAGTACTTGTTTCCTCCTTTCTCTGGGTGTTTTAAGAACAGGTCTTGGATACCACCTTCCCCTTGAAGCTGCATAGTGGTGGACATCTCCCTTCCCCGGGCTGTTGGCTCTGACCTGTTGACTGACAAGGCCTCTGACAGGACAGCCCTGCAGGAACGGTTATGTGTTATATCTTTAGAGCACAACCTTGTTGATCTACCTCCATCCATAAAGCAGCCAGACCTTGTCCTTTTTGTTTTCGAAGAGGTTGTTCAGGGTCTCAGTATTGGAGATGAGAAAAAACGCTGCAGAAAGCAACAGAATTCAGGAAAAGACAGTTGTCAGTCTGTCTGTCCTGTTCCCTAGCGTTGACACTCCCCGAGCTTCCTACATGAACTGCCTTTGGTAGTGTCTCTTGTGGGCCCAGTGCTACACTTGGCTCTGCATGGGGATCTTTAAATGCATTTGGGGTAGACATTATTATCCCATGTGGGCACTCAGGGTTCAGGTACCTGAGTCTCAAGCTTACCCATTTAGCTTCTAAAGACTTTTCTAGTGATCTTCACTTCTAGTCCAAGAGATAATAGGGGATAATAATAGGTACTAATAGGGTTAGGGGAGGGTGAAAACTCTGTTTTCTATGGCTAAAGTTGAAGGTACCTTTAAAAAAAAAAACAGTTAAGATATACTTCATAAGCCATACAGTTGAACCATTTAAAATCTACAGTTTAATCATGGTAGTATACACAGAAGTTGTGCAGTCATGACCACTGTGATTGTACACTGTTAGAACCCTCTCACTGTTTATTATGCCTTCTAAACACAATAAAGCAGATATTATATGTGATCGATACATTATTGTGCATGTGCCCCAGCCCATGTGCCCATTAGCACGCACTGCATTTCCCCTAGTCCTGGGCAACCATTACTATAGCTTCTGTTTCTGTAGATTTGTTTGTTTTGGGCATTTCATATTGATGGGATAGTAGGCTCTGTGACCTTTTGTGCCATTTATTTATTTACTTACTTATTTGCCCTTAGCAAAGCAAGGCTTTTTAAGAAATTTTGGTGGTGAAAATTTAACAAAGCTATCCTCTTAGTCTTGGCTTTCAATCTTCAGCTTCAGTGTACTCTGCCTTACTACCCTATTTGCTACAAGAAGGTGGAAGATGAAACCTCCCAAATTGACTAGGTAGACATGAGTTGGGTTAGAGTAGGTAGTAGAAGGTCTGATGGGTGCTGACATGGAGAAATCCTCCCTTTTCGTGCCTGATCACTCCAGTGTAAAAGGGTTCAATGGGTATTCACTGCCACAGGGGTTTCCTGTCTTGAGAATGGATGGGGCAGAGGCTTGAGTGCCTGTGACAGGAGGTGGGTGTGCTGGCCTTCCCTTGGTGCTAAAGCCACTCCAGGGCAGCCTCAGGCAGCTGTGGCCCTGCCTGCCTGCTTTGTCCCTTGGTTCACGCTCTGGAGGTGGGAATCTTCTGCCCCTCCCGCCTTTTCCACTCTGGCCGCCAGCTGTGGGGGATGTTATCAATGTTGGACTTGGACCAAACCCTGCCGGAGCCTGAACTCAAACTCTGCTGAGCCCAGATGGCAGGGCTGGTTGCGTGCAAACTGGCTGCCACCAACTTTGTTGTCCAGGCAGGCAAGTTGAGGACCTTGGCAGTAGGGATCATACTAGTGAGACCTATGGAGGGCTTTCCCCGCCTCCACTCACATTCCTCTAGGTTGAGGCTGGCTGGGGCTGCAAATGCACACAGAGGCAGAGCTGTCTCTGTGCTCTGTCTTTGGCAACTCTCTCCAGGGAGGGTGACCGTTCTGACAACTAGCTGTGGAAAACTGGGGGAGGTGCTTTGAAAATTATGTACTTGCTTTTAAACTACTTAAATAAAAGGAACCAGCCCAAATCTTGGTCATTTTGATGGACCGACAGTGAGACCTGAGAAATTTTTATGAGGGTGCGAACAGGGGGCTTGGTTCTTGCCTCTCCCTCTTGCTGTCTCGCTTCCCTTGAGACTTTGGGGAGAAAGGGAGAAGGAAGCACTGCAGTCCCCTGTGTACATCATAGACATGATAAACTTTTTTGGTGTCTTGGCAAAAATATGAAAACTGTGCTTCTTAACATTTCTTATAAATTCAGGTCCTAAATGCTAAGGCTGGGGAAGCTGTCCCCTGAGCTCGGTCCCAACGCTGCCCGTGTCCCTGGGGTGGAAGGTGTCCCCAGGATGTTGGTGACCAGCCAGGGTTGCACAGAGAGTATCTCAGGGGTTGAATGTGTGAGAGGGAGGTACGTGGTGGCAGCTGGATGTTGTCCTGCCCTATCACTAGGGCGGGCTTTTCTCTCTTCACCAAGTGTCTGTCCAGTGTCAAGTTCTGACCTGGCAGAGTTCAGGTTCCATTCCTCTATGGGCTGACATGTTTTGGTGGCTGTCCACCTGGAAGCCTACATTGTGATAGTTGTGGATGCTTAAATTTAAAAGAATTATAAAGCATTCTCCCCCTCCAAAGAAATTTTATATAATTTTTATTTTAAAATGCCTTTATTAGCATGTGTTTGCAGTCCCTAGCAGTGAGTGAGCTTGGGAATTGGATGCAGACACACCATGGGCGCAAGGCTTTCTTGGCGCCTCCCTTTGGAACCGCTTCTCTCCCATTGGTGCGCACTTCCCAACCTGTCGGCCCCAGCGTGAGTCACTTTGCCAGACTGCCAGGCCCCGCCGCCTGCCGCCCTTCCTTGTGGCCTGGACGACTCCCGGCGGGAGTCGCTGGCACAGTGTTCAGAAAACAAACCACACCCTGGGAATGAGGATATGTATGGCATTTCTGTGTTCTGGAAAGGAACCCTGGGGTTGGTTGTGTGGTGGGCCTGGGGTCTGTCCACCCCACGTGTGGGGGTGTTTTTGACTCCGTGTCACTACTAGAGGTGGCCTCACTGCTGGGCAGAGGAGCTTGTTCCCTTGTTGGCTGAAGAGGGCAGGCGGCACTGACTCATACACCAAAGGTCAGTGCGACTGCTGGTGCCAGCCCCTCTCTTCCTTGTGTTGTGCGCACATCATCTTGAATCTTTTAGGTATTTGGTCTCGCTTGATACAGAACATTCTGGATTTATGAGTTAGACTTGTGCTCAGTTTATTATTTTGTACTTTGGATTCTTTCTTTAAGGAGATCAGAGATAAAACTATCATTGTTTGCCAACTTACTGCTACCCATCTCTCCTCCCTCCAAAAAGTGGGTGGAGGATTTTTCCTGCAGTGACTGGGGCTAAGACGAGCAGATTCCTGCTGGTGTGTGTTTTTAAGGAGATCTGTGCATCTGAAACTTCTCCCCCATGCTCATCTTTAGCTGTGCTAATCTTGCTAGTACCAATCCCGTTGCTTCCTGTGTTGTCAGTTTGGGGTTAGGGATACTTTAGAGTTGTGGGGCGATCTGGGACCTTGGCACATAACAGAAGGCCACATCCTGGTCATGGGGGTTCATGGCATTTTTATACCATCACCGTAGTTTGCTGGGTTTCCTAATCTTCACTGAGGACTTGGATTTGGCTATGATGGTTGCTGTTGGCTCTTGCCATGATCTGAGTATGTTTGTAAGCCAGAGCATGCGTCAGCTCATGTGAAAAGAAAAATGTCAGGATAGTTACCATTAACCAAGTGATTTTCAACTGGGTTGTTTCCCAGGAGACATCTGGACACATTTTTGGTTGTTACAGCTGGGCAGGGGGGGTTAATGTCAAGTAGTTGATAAGGGGCCAGCAATGCTGCTGGGACAGTCTCCACCACAGAGACTCAATCACAGTGGTGCCAAGGCTGAGAAACTGCTTTAATGTGTTTATTGAGCAACTAAAGAGTAGATTAAGATACAGGAAAAAATATTTTTAAATGAACGATAACCCAGTTGGCTAACATACACTTTAATTTGTCTTTTTATTTTTCATGTCGTCAATTTGTGTGCTTGAAAATCTTAGTGCTTTGCTATTCTTCAAAGAAAGAGAAACAATTAAAACTGTATAACCATAATGATACAAGAGCCATTAGCTTCTCATGCAGTAATAAGTCTGATGCACAGAAGGGTCTGTATTTTGTTTGTGATGGTCCAGCAGTAGATGTCAATCCTGCCTGGTTGGTAGAAGAGATACTATGAAGCCATTATATTTGCATTTTTTTAAAACCTACTTTTCAACTTACCTAATTGTTTTTTTTTTTTTTTTTTGAGTGAGCGGACCTAAACCACAATCACCATCTCCCAGAATACTGGTTTTTTTTTTTTTTTAAAGCTGTACTTTCAGATTACCTTCTAGGTTTCACATTTTGCTTTCTAAATTCTGTTCTGAAAAGGAACTGTCTATAGACAATACATCATAAATTTCTTGACTCTTCCATGACATTTCTGGGGAAGTAAATGAAAGGTGTAAATTAAGAAAAGCAAGTGTTTGTGTTCCCACTTTAACCTTCTGTTATGTTAAATGACTTTGTTGAAGAGGGCTGTCACTGCTGTTGAAAACTTGGGAAAATCCACAACAAGCTGTGCCATTAGATGCCTTTGGGAGCACAGGATGTTTGATGTGAAAATTATATGGACATATCTAATTGGGTGCATTTTCACCCCACCAGATATCAGCTAAAGGGGTGACACTTTTCTCTCTTACTTTTTAAGCTAAATTGTTTAACCTGAATTTCATGCTATTCAGAATTGCATTCCAGCAATCCATTGCCATTTTTCAATGTCTTTTGTTTAGTAGAATTGTCTGTACAATTCAAGCATATAAATTTATAGACATCTGGAAAGAGCTGGCTACCAATCGCTTCCTGATTGGGAGGAAAAGACCTATGACCCCCCCATTTTCTCCCCGTAATTTACAGTCTTTCTCATGTCCTGTACAAACCCAGGCCGCCGGTAAAAGAAAACAGCTCTCTGGGACTTCTGCTTCCTGTAAAATGGGAATAATAACTCTTATCTATCCTAGTTCCTGGAGTTGTGTATTTATATCTCGAATAAGATGTGGTCAGAGTTAAAATCCAAGGCAGTAACACAGAAATAGTGAGTAATTATGTGACTTTAAACTCTACAATTAAACTGTTGGTTTGTTCATATACCATAGAGTTTACCCATTCAAGGCATACAATTCAGTAGTTTTTAGTACATTTACAGAGGTATGCAGCTATCGCCAAAAAGCTAGAATATTTTCATTACCCCCTTAAAAAGTATCCTTTGTGTCCACTAGTAGTCACACCTATTCTTCCACTCTTACCTTTTTTTTTTTTAAAGATAACCATCAATCTACATTTTCTTTTGGATTTACCAATTCTGAATATTCAGGATATATATATATATATATATATATATATATATATATATATATATATTGACAGAATTTGATCCTTTATGAATGGCTTCTTTCACCTGGAGTAGTATTTTCTAGGTTTATCCATGTTGTAGCATGCCTCAGTACTTCATTCCTCAATATTCTGAACAATATAGAGCTAGACCGCACTTTATTGATCCGTTCCTAATTGATGGTAGACTTCAGAATTTGAAAATTGGTAAGATCATATTTGCTTTAATTTTCAAAACATAATTACTTTTTTGGGGGGTGGGTTGAGGTTGTTTTTATGATCCATATATACAACTCATCAAGACAGAGCAGAAATAAAACATTGGAGCAAGCTGACTTCAGAATTCACAATCTCTGGAGCATTTAAGACTTTTGATCAGTAAAGTACTATTTTTAGTTACTCTTCCTGTAGGTTGGCTAAGGGTTAAGATACTATCACCAGTGACTCAAGCTTGCCTGTGATAGGCACTATCGCCTGTGTCCTCTTGTTCTCCTCTGGTGGTCATCAGTCAGATGGTAACCAACAGATTGTGACCTGGTGAAGTTATTTCCAGCCTGGGGAATCTTGTTTTCTGTTTGGCTTTTTTTTTTTAAAGTTACTATTTGGGGTGTTGTTTTTGCCTGTTGTAAATATTAAGAAGCCCAGATATGTTTACATTCAGATTTGCCTTATAATGGATGTGGCCAAAAGTTGGGTTCCTTGGTTTAGCGGAGACACAGCCCTGTCAGTTCCTTGTAATCAGCTCTGAACACTAACTGCTCTTCAGGGCTGTTTTTGGCCTTAATGTCCCGTAAGTACTCAGAGGAGCAATTTTTCTTTTCTTTTCTTCTCTCCTCTTTGTTCCTCTTCCTCTTCTCCTCTTCTCCTCTCCTCTTCTCTTCTCTGTCTACCAGGGATCGAACTCTGGAGCTTGTGCTTGCCAGGCAGGCGCTTACGCCACTGAGCTAAATCCCCGGCCCTAGAGGAGCAACTTTTCAAGGAAAACCTGAAGTTTTAATTCAGTGACTACAGATATAGACATATGAAGATGATTTTCACTTTTTGAACCAGAGAACCCTCAATAGTCTTTAAAAGAAGGCTAAAAAATGGTTGCTGTCTCTATACAATCTAAATAAGTGATATGGGATCTGGTTTTCTCCTGTGGTCTACATTTTGGCAGTGGGACTGTTTGTTTACTGCAGGAAAGAAATGGGAGCAGGATGTGGTTGGGTCCTCCAATCATGTTGCACACTGCGTGATGCCTTTTGTAAGTGCCACTGCGCACCCCACCCCCATCCTTCCTCGCATACACTCTGCAGCTTAAGTTTTGCTAGTAGAGATCCGAGTGTTCAGGTTAGAAGGAGATACTGCAAGCCTTGAGGGTCACAGCAAAGAATTTATTCCAGACCTAACATACCCTACGCTGTGACTATAAGCTCCAAACTCCTTTTTTTTCAGATTGGGAGACCCCAAATATCAGCACTGAGAAAATTATTTGCAAAGCAGCCGACTCAGGTTGGGTCTGCCTTGAGTGAAGGAACCCTCTTTTCTACCACAGCACCAGAGGCCAGGCGGGAGCACCCACGGGTGACTGTGGCATGTGCTCACTGACAGAGGTGGTGATGGCCTATGTGGCCCGATTGGTGACAGCATGTTCTTTCTAGGGGTGATACATTGGGGCCTAGTGTCCGTTTTGGAGGTGGGGATGTTAGTGAATGGAGCAGGATGCATTCTGAATGAGGCAGTATCAGGGTCAATCCTGTCTGTAGGAATCCATTGGTTTTGAGTCGATCTTTATATCCTAACAAGGTGATTTCCTTCATTCATAAAGTCCAGAAAAAACTAAAAAATATTTCCATGTAGTATGTTTTATGCAATTAATTTAATGTCTGGGGTGCATCTCAGCCAAAATGGCTTGTTTTCATAAATACCTGAGGAGATTTAAATAACATTTTCTCACAAATTAGCCATTGTTTGTACAAGTATTCAGTTATTATATCATGAAGAGCCTCTGGAGTTTGATGTCAGGAAGCATGTTAGCAGAAAAATAGTATGTTATTATCTAATGCTAATAATTGGTTAGTAAAATGAGAAAAGAGGACGCGTAATTGGGACTCCTGTGGCTAGCAAGATGTGAATTATGAGAACATGGTCAGGAGAAATTCCAGGATTGTTCTAGAAACCCGTTATTTGCATGTTAAAACATTTGATTCCCACTGGTAGAGGGAGGAAGGTGCTGCTGCTTTTCAATATGCTTTCTTTTGCAAAGCATCTGAATTCCTGAGAGGTAAATGAGACACCCAGCCTGTGTTGTCTTTATCACCTCCTGGTTCAATTTTAGGGAGTTGGGGATTGTGTGATAGACATCACAAGTCCTCATCAGACTCCTGGCCTCTTTGGCCCGGTGATTCTGCCTAGTTCTGTTCATAATGTACAGCAGCGCTTGCCCTGAGAAGGAACTTCGCTCTAGCAAGAATCTTGTTAAAAGCACAGGATAATGTTCAGTTTGTTAGATAGATTCATAAAGCTTTCTGCAGCCCATAGTTCTTGGATGCAAGCTTCTTCCTTCGCTTCTTTCATACGTAGTTTGTCCTTGGTAATTAAGGTAGAAGAGCTTCATGATAGGCTTGAGTGTGAGAACCAGTTCCTCCTGTCTCCAGGTCATTGATGAGCATGGTTTTTCATGAGCTTGCTAGCACTGCTTGTTTGAAGAGATGACACTGTTAAGGATAGGGACCCTCAGTTCCATGGAAATAATGCCTATAAAGGTTGTACGGAGTAGCTTTATTTTCTCTCTGCTTAAGGTCGCATTGTGCCTCCTCAGTGTCCACAGGAAACCAGGGGTGGGGGCGATTCGGTGTGTCAGCTATAGTATATGGGTGTCCCTGGAATTAGTCTGCCTTCTATAAAGGACTTCATGTAGTGTCCAGCCAGGTCTGTTAGGACTTCACTTCTTATTTTTTGCATGCTTTGTCTGACATCCCAAGTCTGGATAAAAATGTTACCCACTTTAATTCTTCACCTTTTATCCCAGTAAAGCCTTGGCCTTCGTGTTTAGACCAAATATACTGCTGGTATGAGTTTGAAAAGTGAAAGCATCTCCTTCATTCAAAATTATTCCACTGACTCTCCTCCTCTTATTTCCTTTATTCCCTTCAGTTTTTTGATATCTACCTTTCTTTCATTGTTTATGATAATATAATAAACAATGTATATCTCACTTCCAGCTTCTCAGTATTTGGTAGTAGAAATTTTATCCAAAGCGGGGAGGAGCCAGCTGTCACAGTTTGTTTTAACCAATAAGCACCATTTAAAAAGATGCTGCCAGTTCCCGCTCATGCGTTTTTCCTAAAGTGCTGTTTCCTTGGCTGTGTAGAGCACTTAACCAGTAAAATAAATCTTGGCTGTGAGTGTGTCACCTTTTCTCCTTGAATATAACTTACTTCAGTAAAGATACCGTCTGGTTGCCTGATGGCCACATCCAGAGGGAAGGAGGCACGTGCTTGTGGACTTGGAAAGTTGAGGAGCCCAGCGGCACCACTGTTTGTATGTGGGTGTCAGTGGAGGTGGGCAGGACCCTTAAAGGTACCAGCTGCCAGCTCCCTCGTGAGGGAGCAGACGGCCCCTGGGAGTCAGGGCTCACAGCTGATTGGTAGGGAATAGTGGCTGTGGCATGGGGCCCACATCTGCATCTCTGCACAGTTGAGGACGGGTGTAGAGTGTCTCATAAAGGGACGTATAATGGTGGACTAAGTATTAGCACCATTTGTGCTTGGTTCCACCTTTTGTCATGCCTAAGTCAAGGTCCTTGAATGTCAAGGTAGGTTTCACCTGCCTGTCTGCCCTCCCTCCCTCCTTTCCTTCCTTCCCTCTGTCTCTGTCTCTGTCTCTGTCTCTGTCTCTGTCTCATACCAGTGATTGAACTCACAATCTTGTGCTTGCCAGGCAGGTACTTGTGCCGCTGACCTGAATCCCTGGCCCTGCATTTCATTTTCACGTTCCCTTGTGTTCAGGGATGGTGATTCCATGCCAGCGGATAACTCTCAGCAGGGCTGCTGAGTGACAAGGACATGGATGTGGGAAGGAGTGGCAGTGATCATTCCTGGCTCTAGGACATTGCCCGCTGTCTTTGCTTTTCTCATACCTAGTCGTGCATGTTCACAGTTTAAAAAATTATGTTGAGAAAAAAAATGTGGCTTGCATTTGCCATGTCAGTGATGGTATTCTGGTTTGGAGAAGAACTGGGCTTATTTTCAGAGGAAAATGATAGCTTGCCTGGAGCCCTGAGTACTGTTTCTTTGCTTGTGCTTATAGTTGTTAGACAACATACTTCAAGTATAATTAGTTCTCATCAGTTACCTCACCGTCAAGAGTAAGAATTATCCATGGCGCTTGAAGCCAGATCAGCATGACCTGATGTGATTTGTGTGCGGTGGGGGTTTGCTTATTTAAATGGTTGCTACTGCATGTTTTTTAGTATCCTTGCTTGTACACACACACACACACACACACACACACACACACACGAGTAAATGATAAATATGAGGATTTTACCCTTTCACCCAATTTAGAAAATTGTCAATTTAGTAATCTGCTTTTAGTGTAATGGTAATCATCTTTGTTTCATTTTGATTCCTTATTCTTCCAAAGACATAGCCTTTTTCTTCTTCTTCTTCTTCTTCTTCTTCTTCTTCTTCTTCTTCTTATTCTTATTCTTATTCTTATTCTTATTCTTATTCTTCTTCCTACTCTTCTTCTTCTCCCCCCTCCTCCATGTTTTGGAACCGGGGATCGAACTCACGACCACACGCTTGCTAGGCAGGTGCTTATGCCACTGAGCTAAATCCCCAGCCCAACATAACATTTTTCAAAAGAACTTTGTTTCCATGGTCTGCCTACAACCCTAAAGTCTCTTGTTTTTCAAATTCTGGATTTTAGGGATAAAAATCTTGAAGAAAGATTTAGATTAGATGATTCATAAGACTCAATGCATTTTAAAATTCGCATCTCAATCAGAGACCCATGAATAATCTTTTTGCTCTTACTGTGGAGGAGGAAATGCACACGGCATATAACCCAGGTATACTAGGGTTCTCCAAAGATGCAGAATCAATAGGATGGATATGCAGATGATATCAAAGTGGGTTAGATAGGAAATTGGCCCATATGATTATGGAGGCTAAGAAGTCCTATGATTTACAGTTGGCAGGTCAGAGACCCAGTGGAGTCCATGGCTTGGGGATAGTCGGGGGGTAGCTTGAGACCCAGGAAGAGATGCTATTTTAGTCAATTCCAAGGGCAAGAAGAGTGGATGTCTCAGCCCAAAGGTGATAGCTTATTTGGGGATCGCTGCTTATGTATTCAAACCTTACTCAGTCCTCACACTATAGAGCTCAGTCTGTGTTGCTGGCCTATCTGCTTGAATGTTGAACTCATCCAGGACTCCCTCACAATGCTTGACCAAATAACTGGGCACATGATGGTCAATTATGTAATGCATTAAGCTGATCACTACACTGAGGCAAAATACAAAATGTCAGCCCTTTTCTCCTCCCTCCTGGTCTGGTGTAGATCCTCCCGGTTGACAACAGCTGTTTGCCAGTTTTACTCTGAATGAGCCAGGGATTTAGCTGAGTGGCTTAAGTGCCTGCCTTATAAGCGTGAGGTTGTGAGTTCAATCCCTGGTACCAAAGAAAACCCCCCCCAAAACAAATCTTTCATACAAAGTGTTTTTGTTTGTTTTTTAATCTCTGGGTGCATTCGTGTTTTTAGAAGTTTTTGTTTCCTAAATGCTTTCCAGCTCTTTTTTCTATACTTTTGCTTGCTCGTGTGGCGCCCCCCCCCCCCCCCCCAGCAGAGCAAGTTATCCTTTGCAGCTCACTGGGCCCCATTCTGCTGTGGTACCTTTGGGTGCTGCCCCACTGCTTGTTGCTGGGCCGTAACCTTATGAGGAAACTAGGTAGTGCAATGTATTATTCTGACTTCATGGTGGCAGGCTGCAATTCTTGATCTGTGAGCCCGTGGGCAGATGGGTTAACACTGTGTCACAGGACTGAGCTGTCTAGGAGGCTGTCACCCTCCAGCCCTCTTGATTGCCTCCTCTCTGCATGATATAGCCTTGTTATTTCACCTTCCCCAGAGGAAATACAATTCTTGTCTGCAAATAAGCCAGAGGCAGATTTTAACACCGCCCAAGATTTGTGACCTCTGTTTCCTGCATCTGCTAGGTCACTGTCACCAGTGGTTTTGATGGTGACTCTAGAGGAGAAGCAGATCCTGGAGGGTGGCAGGTGTGGCCACTGAAGGTCCCTCTCCTCCATTTGTAGAGACTGGCCAGAAGCTACATTTGTGTTTTAAGAAATACTGGGCACCTACTCTTGTCCCCTGCTCCTGTCAGGAGCAGAAAACTCATAGGGCTTTAATTTACCTTCTCCTGGAACAGTTCCAGTGTTTTCCCACATTCCACTTGATTTGTGAATGGATGATTGTGGAGACAGTCTGGCAAAAGTGATTAGACTGCTCCAGGCTTAATTCCTCCCTCTCTTCTTCAACTCAGTTAACACTGACCTGAGAAAATGAGTATATTGATCCATAAACTGAAAGATCCAGGGATAGGAGACATTGGGTCTGGCTGGATCCAGGGGCCTCTGTACCAGGATTGCGTCCCACCAGCTGCTGGCTGTGCTGTCCTCCTAGCTGGCTGCATTGTGTAGAGATGTTTTCAAATCCAGAACAAATGGTTTCCACCTGTCTGTTACCTTGATTCTAAACCAGGACAGTGTGTTGGGTGGGTTTGCACTGAGTACATTGCCCCACCCCTGGAGCCGGAGAAGTCCTGTCCACCGACGACATGTCTTGAGTAAAGGAAGTGACTCCTAAGTGATTCAGGTTATTGTTACCAGCAGAGCTGTGAATGAGTGCTGAGCAAAAACTCAGCAGATGTCAGCTTCGTAAATCTTTAGAATCTGTTGATGCCTTTCGCGCTTAGGTGCAATTATAGTTCTCACAGTACAAAATGATTTTACATTTGTATATGCACACACATGAATTTTTATAGGCTATCTTCTATTCTCTATGAAAATTTGAAGTGCTTTATAAGACTTTTTATTCTACCAAGGGATTAGAAATGAGTAAGGACATTAAAATTAAGGGAAAAGCAGAGTAGGCCCTTTAGATAAGGTGGGGATAAGACACATTCTACAAGTTCGGAGCTGGTAGGATTGGCGGCTGTGACTCATAAATTTGGCTGTGTGGGTCCCGGGTCCCTAGGCATAGAGGAGTCTTATCTAAATCTATCTGGAGGGTATGTGTGTGCAGCTGTCCCTCTTAAGAGTGCAGGCCTTGAGGGAATGGCTGTGGGCAATGGCCAAGATGAAACAGATGCTGGAGGTGGTGCATTCCTACAGTCCCAGAACTCTGGGAGGCAGAGGCAGGAGGATTACAAATTCAAGCCCAGCCTGGACAGTTTAGTAATTCAAGCAAGACCCTGTCTCAAAAATAAATAATTTTCTTTTTTAAAGGGCTGGAGATACTGCTCAGTGTGGAGGCCCAGGGTTCTGTCTAAGTCCCAAGACAAACCTTGGCTGTGTGCTCTGTTTCTAGACTCCTCTTCTGTGGTACTTGCCCTTGGGAACCTTGCTTCTTTGCTCCTAGCACTATTAGGAAACAAAGGGAACAGACAAGAACGAAAACTCTGTGCTGCTGGGTTTCTGCCAGAAATAGTTGGAAGTTTAACCGTGCTGCCTCTGAGGGTGGCACTCGGTGAGTCACTGCTGCAGCTGGGCAGGGTAGGCCCACCTGAGTTGTAAAGCCAGGCTAAGGGCCCCTGTCCGCCTCCTGACTCACATCTGTTCGCCAGTGAGTGCAGTGGAGATTGGCAGGGGCTGGAGTCTCTGCTTCCTGAGCCGAGAGAGGAGACCTCCAGGGTGGGTCATGGGGCAGTCCCTGCAGGGGCAGATTCCTGCACCGCTGGCTGCAGCAAGCAGGGGCCCTAGAGTGCCCTGAGTGTTCAGGCAGTGTGGCCCCCTCTCATTTGGAAAGCACACTGTGTCTCTGGGTGACTTTCGTCTACTTTGGAAGACCAGATGCTATGGTGACCATGCAGAGTGTTCCAGGAGTGTGCCTGCTGTTCCCTGTCACAGAGACATCCACACCCACTGTGTTCATTCCGATAGTTCCCATAGTGACTAGCAGAACATAGAAGATACTGCGTGGTGTATTCAGTCTCATATGCTTAGTCCTAAGTTATCACTCAGGATTAAAAAGGTTAAAATAATTGTCACAGACTTTTCTGGTGTGTGTGTGTGTTTAATTTTTAAATTTAAAACTTAAATTTTATTTTTAATTTCGAGATAGAGTTTCAATAAATTGCCTGAGCTGACCCTGAGTTTGCAGTTCTCTTGCCTCAGCCTCCCCCGGTGCCAGGCTGTGCACCATCTCCACACACTGCTCTGACTCCTCTCACTATAAAAATTTGAAAGACTCAAATAGAGGAGAGGAGACATATCTTTTACAGTGAACCATAAAGGGCATGGGCATTTTCTTTTCTCCTTTTTTTGTGGTACTGGGGATTGAACTCACGACTGCATGCTGCTGAGCTAAATCCCCTGCTCCTCTTTTCTCCTTTTTTTTAATTAAGGAACACTAAGATGCTGTTTTTCATTTGTGAAATAGCACCTCTTGGACCCCAGGTCATTCTTTACATCCCTAAATTCACTCCTAAATTACCCACCCTGTATGTAGAGCCATGGTAAGCATAGAGCAGGCAATCAGGTCTATACAGCAGCCATTTCTGAATTGATTCAAATGTGGTTTCTATTCTCCTCTACTGGTACTAGCTATGTGACCTTGGGCATGCTCCTTAATGTCTCTGAGTCAGTTTCCTGCTCTGTGAAATGGGCACAGCACTCCTAAGAACCACATTCCCATCTAGCGCCCAGGATAAAGGAGGCAGTGGGTACCATCTTGCAGCTCTTGGGATAGGGTTCCAATTGCCTTCAAATTGCATCGAGCACATACTCTCTGAGCACCCACATTGTGTGCTGTCGAGCCTTGCCAGGGGTTCAGAGATGACAGTGTAGCCACACACACAAAAAAGATAGATGTGTCCTGTCCACCAAGAGCTCGAGTATTGAGCAGACCCATATGCAGTCAACAGTCTTTCAGGGTAGATGTCGGCAGTTTCACATGGTTTAGAAGAATCAGTAAGGTAAGTTGAGAGAAAGGGCATCAGTTCGGTGGCTCTCTGGAGACTCAGAGGAAGGGACAGTCACATTTGTCAGGAGAGTGACAGGAGGACTGGGCCCCTGCAGGAAGGTGCATGGAGGAGGTTTTGTTTGAGGTGCCCCGCTGACCCTACACAGCAGGTAGATGGAAGAGCTGTGGGTTCGTGTTGGGAGCTGTGATCTGCATTGTTTGGAGCTTGCATAGAAATGTGGGCTAGGGCAGGAAGTCAGGCTGGGGACTGTATGCCTTGGTGACCACGGTCCTCTCCCAAGCCTCACTCTGTTCCCCTTTCTTCCTGGCAGCAGAGCCCCCTCCCTTGCTGCACTCAGGGACATGACTGTCAGCACTTCTACCCCCCCTCAGACTTCACTGTCAGCACTCCAGTCTTCAGGGACATGAAAAGGAGCCATTCCTCACAAAAGGTTGGGGAGCCCTGGTGTTTGGAGGTAGGTCTGGAGCATAATAACGGTATGAGACGAGCTAGCTCTGAAACGGAACCGCCCATCCAAAGGGTGCCCCGCACCAGGGCAGGACCCATCCACCTGCCACCCTCCTTGAGTTCTCATTGGGTCACTGTCATCTCCGGTGCCATGATGTCTGGCTGTACTGACTGCCAATAGGGATATCATAACTATAAAAATGCCAGTTTACAAGAAGAGGGTGGAGGTGTGCTACTGTGCATTCAAGGTGCCCGGCTCTCCATAAAAGGCCACGTGATCCAGTGTCACACGGGGGCTTCCGTGAGAATGATGAGCAGCTTGTTATCCCATTAAACTTGACCCCCAGGAAGTACTTTCCTGGGACTCTATAGCTCCCCGTGGAAGGGAAGTTCCTGCCTCTACTTTGCCTTTATTATTAGAACTCAAGAGATTTTTCTTTTAAAACTCAGGGTGCTGAGAAACGCTTACTCCTCCTCCACAAGGATTCCTACTGGAGGCGACCACGGATGCCTTTGCTCACAATAATGCTCTCCAGGGAGAGGAAGCATTGTTAATTTTCCTTAAATAATACAGCATCAATACCCCACACTGCTCTGTGCTTTCGAGTGACAGTTCTCTTCAAATTAGTAGTCCCAAAGAATAAAGAACGTCTAGAACATGCTTTATCTCCAAGAAAGCAAAAGTCAATGCAGATAAAAAAGTAACCCTGAGATTTAAACAGAAAATGACTTAGTACTAATGTTTGTCTTTTTTTTTTGAAAGAAAAGTGAATATTCATGAGCCAATTAGTAAAGTGTCTGTCTTTTTAAAACATTTATCATATTCCTATTAGGTGCTGGGTGTTGTGCTATGTGCTGGGGCTGAAAATGTGGTTTCTCCAGTTGGCAGACACCTGCAGTGATAGAGGAACGTGCATGTATACATCTTGCCTTTGGAGTAAATCACCCTTAAGCATGTTGTAGTTTAAGGAGTAGTTAAAAGCCATTTAACAGAACTAAGAAAAAGTGGTGTAAAGTACATAAAAGAAAATATAAGCCCCATACTCTTTATATCTGTGGATAATCTCTTAATATTTGGATGCCTATCTTTCTAGTCTTTCGTGTATATTAATCTTTAAAAATGTTGAAATGGGATTTGTGCTTGATCCCTGTTTGTGTTTTCATCTCACTTGGTAGAGCACCAAGGTTACCTTTCTGTATTTTCGAGTGTGTGTTGCTTCCAGCTAGTAGCTCATGCTATTCATGTCCCGTGGGAATCTGCAGTCTAACCATCCACAGAAACCAGATGGGAATAAAAATGAAAGACAGTTCTAGGGTCTTCGGTTCTTCTGAATTTCTGCCCTCTAGTTTCTGACTGGGCCTGTGCATGGCCGTGCTTGCCCCTGATGACCTGGAGTGGGCATGTGTGTGCGTGTGTAACTGGCAGGGACCTCACGGAGCAGAGAGGCCCCTCAGCAGTCCCCATGCCTGCCGGGAGATTTTCTTCTACAACCTCTCCTTGGTCAGCTCTTAGTAATAAGCATGGCTGTTCATGCCAGCCATTAAGGGCAGAAGGCTGTTCACCTACCAGGACCTGGCAAATGCTAACTCATTAATCTCTGGTCAGAGTTAGGAGGGAAATAAAGGAGAACTGGGTACTCATTTTGATAATGAGGAAACTGAAACAGAAAGATTGGATTTCTTCCTTATAACTCAAGATCGGCAGGAGCTGATTAGTTCCCTGGCGCCAATGACGGTGAGCATTTCTCAGCCTTGTCTTTAGGACAGAGAAACATCTCCCAAGGGAAGCCCAAAATGCTACCATTCTACATGAGGCCTGAATATAAACCATGAACAAGCTGGACACAGAGACACCACTTGTGCACTGTGCCAACTTGGGCAAGTTACCTGACTGCTCTGTGCTTCAGTTTCTGTGCTGCCACTTGGGCTATGTATAAAGCGAGTGCTTGGGTAGAGAGCTGAGATCCCAGTGGTGTAGGACCAGCTGCATTCTGCACATTGACTGTGTGGCAACATAGTTGTTGCAGCAGCTCCTTCCTTCAAGGTCTTCATGGACGTTTGTGGTGTTCATAGTTCTCACTACTTCAGGAGTTTCACTAGGGCGTACAGATCCCCACCCACACACCAGTGTGCTAGTAATGGCTCTGGGAGCAAGGTGGAAAGTGTACATGATTGGCAGCCAGGAGAACCAGTTTTGAGCCGAACCTTCTATCACCTCTTTTGGCAAGGTCTTGCTGCTCTGTAATGCAATTTCTCGATCTGTAAGAACGGGGTATGTGGGGATACAGGCTAGGCTTGCTGCCTGGGGTTATCTAGGGAAATCCCTTGACATTTAACACCAGGTTCCTATAGTCCAGGTGCTAATACAGAAGATTTGTACCACTGTATTAACTCTTCCAAACTAAGCAAAAACCCGAAGAAGGGATCAGTATGAATTATTTGTGTTTCACAAACAAGATAAATGAGCCACCGAGTGATTAAGCAACTTGGGTAAGATCGCCCCACTGCACGGCTGTTATCTGTGGTTCTGAGCCTTCCACATCACTGCCTTCCACTTGCTGAAGGAGAATGCATTTGGTCCTGTTTGACTTCTGGTCTTCTTCGTTGCTGGGAGGGAACTCTTGATTCAGGACATTTTTAGTTTTTGTGTTTCACATTTGGGATACCCTCTACCCCATCCATTTTAACATTCATTGTACCTCCTTCTTTCCTTGCAATGCAGCTGGGTTCTAATCTTTGACGTCTCTTTCTCTAGGAATTCAGACTGGTAGACTAGTTGAGTAAATATGACTAAGAAAGTCAATACCCACCTGGGCAAGCATGACTCACTTTTTAGTTAGCTATTCATGTACATTTTAAAGCTAGCCACACAAAGTCGCTGCATTGGGGCTATTAACATGGCCAATAGTGACAATAATAGGGTGTGACCCAAGGCACAACCACATTCAGATAAGAAAGAAAATGTTTTTTCCTGTAATTGCTTAGTCAATACCGTTTCCACTGAAATACTTGCAAACAGATTTGTAAAAAGTTCTTTGTCTGACCCTTCCCTTATTCCCTGCTTCCTTCCTCTTCAGGGTTTCTGTAAACTTTTCCTGCTCAGCAGCTTTGGGTGAGCAAGATGGTACTTTCTGTCCCCTCTCATTTTTTGGTTGACCTACCCTTTTGCCACTGTTGATCCTGTTTTTATTTAATTTTTAGGGTATGTGTCTGTGTTTTCAAAAGGGGGCACATTATTGCTGCTACTTGCTCATTAACCTCTCAGCCTATAAATTTAAGGGGAAAAAAAGAGACTTCTGCTAAATTTGCAAAGCTAGTCACATAGACAGGGAGTTAACCAGTTTGGTAAGAGGAAATGAAACTTTTCTTAGGTTTATTAGACCACATCCTATAAATCTGTGGCTTATTATATGTCTGATTTCTAAAAAGCATGGCATCATGGCCAAAACCTTATTTTTGCTTGTTAGTCATTTGAAACAAATATAGATATTACTTCATTTCCTGGGTACTTTATTTTTCAGTACATGTTACGTATGGAAAATCTGGGTTTACACAGCATAGTGCGTTACAAGGGAAGTTTTTGCTAATATATAAATCATTGCTTTATAATGCTGGGTTAGCTAGTATTCTGCTAAACTGGAACTTTTCATTTGGTCCCTCACCCTGATTAGTAGCAAGGTGAGCAAAACAGCAAAAATACCCCTAAAGGCAAAGTTAATGTTTTGACATACTTCCTCTAATTTAAAAAAAAAAAAGTGCTTTAAAAATTGTAGGTGGACTCATATTGTTTCTGTGTTTTGTTTATTTTATATCCCTTAATAATAGAAATTCTTTCCGCCATTCTTTGTGAGTGCTATGTGTTTTAAAAATGCATTTGTGTATTAATTAATGTATTGTAGGCGTGTTACTGGTTATCAGAAGTCTCTATCCTTTGGTAGTTGGCCTGTCGCCCCAAAACACAGATGGTTCTGAGTTTCACTGTCAAAGCAGTTGGCAGAGGCTGTAAGTTGAAAGTGGTGCAGGCAAGATGATTCTGGAACATTCTGTCATGCTGTCATGATATCTGTGACCTATGAATTCCTTGTATAGTCCTGGATCTTTCTGTCTGAAAATGAACCAGCAGCCCGCCTTCCTCCATTTGGGTTTATTAGGTGGGATGGCAAGGGGGACCCCTGTAACATTTAATTTCTTCTTTGTCTTTTGCTCTTTGCAGAGCTCCTTCTTGAAAGTCTTCAGGTTCAATAGGTGCATGAATATTCTCCACTTGGCAGCAGGTCTGGAGAACATTCTGTGCCCCGTTTCCCCCGTTGTTCTTGATGTCTCAGGCTGGAAAGAGACGTCCATGTGAATGGTTTTCGTGTCACTCGGTACACTTGTTGAGTTGGCATGCCGGATTGGGGAGGGGTCTCCTAAGGAATGTATCTGTGTGCAGGATGGGGGTGCAGGCTGGTAGGACCCCCGCACCTGCCGGTCTCCGGTCTCCATAGGCTGTGTCAGTGGCTCTTATCTGAGTGGCGCCTTCCTGTCCCCCACTCTTTGTGAGTCACACATTTTCTTTGTATTCCCGCAACAAAGGTCACTAGTAAAGAAGACTTGGGCCTTTGGGTGTTGTGCACCCCACTTTTTATTATTTTGGATCCTCCCCTTTTGAAATTCCTTGAGGTGATAGATAACTTTTTAATAGGCCAAACTGTGTCAAGGGAGAGTATTCATTAGCCTTACGACTTTCTTAGTTGATACAGCGCCCTAAAATAAAGACACCGGGTCGGTTCTCAGGATCTTAGTTCTTTCCTTTCCTCATCAGTGTGCTCTGTGAACAATGTAGTTTAATGTACAAGCAAGACTGACTGTACAGGTGAGTTTAGTGAGACACATTTCTTTTTGTCTTTTCCTGTACCTTCTAGTTGTCTCTGTCATATCTTGGAAAGGCCATTTCAAGCTCATTTGCAATAAAAAAAATCAATCTTTACTATGTGTTCTTTCTGTTTGGGGAGCAGGGTGGTAGAAGCCCCATCTGGTTCCCGATGGAGCCAAATCCAAGTTTCGGCCCCCCTTTCCTGATTAATGTCTGGCCTCCTGCACATGGGCTGAAAATGAGGAAGAAGGCGGCCTCTGTGTAACCTCCCAGTTTTTAACTCTTTGTTGAAATCCTCTTAGACTGTGTGTGCTTGTTCACATGCAGCGTCTCCCATGCCACTGCCACCCACGCATACTCACGGTCAGGCTTAGTGGCCAGGGCTAGAGAACGAGCAGAGCTCTTTCAAAGGAAGGCCTAAAGTAGAGGCCCGTTTGTGCTCAGAAGGAAAGTTTCTGCTTTGGAAAAAGCAGTTCCTTCTAGAAGCAAGGATGGGGATGAAGAAGGAACAAAAAGAGACCACAGAAAGCAGTAAGGAGAGTTAGGGTAGAGGTAGGGTAAGTGGAACGGACTCCGGTGACTGAACGATACCTGGCTAGTTCTGTTTATTTCCTATCCCAAATGGTTATTTGATCTGACAAGCCTCGCCTGGTCTGCCACATTGCCACCTTGTCCCTGACAGTGGCCTTTTGCTGCTTAGGAAGATAGAGCTGGCAGGAGATGACCTTGGGTTGAAGAGAATCAGCAGGGAGGGGTCTGGTGAGGCGGTGGAGACTCAGTCGCTGTGCGCTCAGCTGGGCTCCTGCTGCTGGACTGCTGGCAGGTCTGGGTCTTTCCAGGGGCCAGTGGGACATTGGAAGTTCACTTCTTCCTGAAGAGAGGAGAAAGCCCTCTCTTGACTACAAACTAGAAGAAACATAAATATCCAGAGAGAGGTCCAGTTTCTTGCTTGTCATAACTCTGTCTCTTAGACAAGTCCTCTTGTTGTTTGTATAAGATTCCAGAATTCTTGGGGCTGGTAGAAGTAAAAGGGAAAAATGCCCACTAGGAGGACCATTTATGGTCCCTGTCCCTGTCTCTGTCTCTCTCTCTGGTACTGGGAATTGAACTCATGACCTTGCGCTTGCCAGGCAGGCATTATTGCCACTGGGCTATATCCTTGGCCCCTGGCCTTTCTCTGTTAGCTTCAGAAACTCCTGTTCATCCTGCAAGGAAGGTGAGTCATCTTATGTTCTTCTAGCTGGGAACAGCAGTTTTTTGACATGAGCTTGTGGCTATCATGATGGGATGTATTTGCATCTATGGAGAATAGGACATTTATTTCTCCTTGGTCCTGTCCTGCTTGTGACACCAAAATATTCTTAAAAGTGGATCTTTCCTCACTGCAGTCTTGCTTGATGGAGTCTCCTGTAGTGTCTGGATTTCACATTTGCATACTTCTGTGACCCTGATTTAAGGTTTCTTTTCAGATATGGAATTTTTTTTCTTTTTTTGCAGTACTGGGGATCGAACTCACAATCTCATGCTGGCCATCAGATGTGGAATTTTTATTTTCTTTCCTTCAGTTCTAAAAATTAAACCCCTGGTCTTGTCACTAAGCCGTATCTTGCTCCCTGTTAAATTTTGAGACAGGATCTTGCTAAGTTGTATTATCGCTCCTACCACCATTGCCAGGATACAGAACAGCTCCATCCGTTTATGCTCTTGTGCTGCTGCCCAACGGTCATGGGAGAGGCAGAGTTTATTTTCATTATTTTCTCTTTTTGGTGGACAGTGGTGATGTGGTCCCTCTCTTTCATGTGGAAGCCAGTTGTCCCTCACTGACTCTCACAACTTCTGCCCTGCTGCCTCTGCAGGTTTTCTCCAGCATGAGAGAGGTGACCATCATGCTGGGTAGTCAGCTTGTTAGTCACTGGCAAGTCTCATTGGGTTTTCCGTTCATCACTCTGAGCTGTCCCTGCCTGGATACCTGAGGTTCTTCAGGCTCCCTTGTGGATTTAGAATTCAAATTAATTTTGGTGGTGGTCAAAAGAAAATACAGTGAAAACAATACCACATCACAAACTTTGTAGACAGCAGAGTGAAGTAAAATGATTTTAACAGTATTCTGCTTTGAGTTTTCTCTATTATTCCTTCATACATGTGAGGACTGATTACCAAGATTTGGATATGATATCTGAAATGAAGATGGAACATGATCTGTAGAGTTTTGTTCACTAGTTCAGTTCTCTTGGGCTAGCCTCACCTGTTTCATTATCTGGGTGGAAGTAGGAACTGAGAGGTTTGGGTACCAGAGTTGCTCACCTGGGTCACCAGAGCACTCCCACTCAGGTTCCAGAGCAGGCTGGTCCGTGTGGAGGGAGACCAGAGCTGCCGTTTCCCTGGCTGCTGTGTGGAGTTGATCCGCTTTGTTAGGGAAAAGTGAAATGAAGGAATATTTGTGTGGGGAGGACCCTACGTGTTTGCTTACCCTCCTCTTGGGAAATGATGGTAGGTGATCTGGAAGGTCCCCAGCCTGAAGTGTCACACTCCAGTGAACCGGAGACGGTGCCTCTGCATGCATTTGGCTGGGGAAGGTAACAGCAGTCGCACACATGTAAATTCTTGTGCAATCTAATTCCTGTCTTTGTAATTACTTGGAGACCTGCCATTGCAGCCAGTTGAGAAGTGGAAGCAGTGACCCAGTGCAGAAATGATCTGGGAGGAGAGAAGGAGGGTGGTATCCAGAGCATAGTCATAGCTTTCCTGCTGGCTCTTCAGTGCGCAGAATCACGTTCAAAAGGAGAAAAATCATTGTGACTGCTTCCTTCCTGCACAAGTAACTTTGACTTTTTCCATCTGGGTCCCTCTGCCCTTCCTCTCCCTCAGAGTGTGGTAGAGTCAGAGAATCCACAGTTTGGTGGTGCTGGTGAGGAACAATCTCCCCTCATAAGAAATGACCCTTTCCTCGCAGTAGGTTTTTGTAGGGGAGTATCCTCCAGGCAAGGGAAGAATGGCTGCTCCCTGCTTTTTCTTTTATAAAAGCCACATATTAAACACAGCATCTCAAGCATGGCTAACTTGTAGAACAGAGTAGCCTGGAAGCAAGGTTATTTTCAGGATCCTGCTGGAAATGATTGGGGCACTTTAGGAAGCCAGCAGTGATAACCTTCTCACACGTGGGGCAAGTGTTACTGTGGGGGCTTCGTTCCCTAGGATCTGCCTCTAGAAGGTGGAATGCAAAATGATCAGCTCCACTCTGAACGTGTTTGCCGTTTGTCTGACTGGTGTGGGAAATGTGATATTTCTATAAACACCCACACGAGGAGGCTTTTTCTTTATTTGGGTGACAGATTGCATGTTAGGGCACTAAAAGATGAAAGCACTAAATATTTGCTTTAGAAAAACACAGCGAAAGATTCTCTCATCCTCCCAGCTGAAAACTGATGGGCTTAGAATTCCATTAACAGAAATGACTGTCTGCAGTTAAACTTATTGCCGCCCTCTGGCATGATTAACGTGTGGGCTGGAAGTGAGCGTTGGTCAGTGAAGGATTGTACTGGGGTTTTTCCTCATTGGTGTGGGACAGGGCCATCAACTTATAGTTGAGGTCCACGTTAGCTAGAAGAAAGGCCTTGTCTCTTCCAATGTTTCTCTCCCAAGACTTTATAATTAGACTTGTTTTCTCTCCATAGAAAGAACTCATTTGTTCTTCCCTCTTTTCAGGTCTAATGTTGAACTCATAATCCTTATAAGGCTTTTTTTGGAAAGGAAATATCTTACCTCAAAAGGAGAGAGACCGGGCTGGGGATGTAGTTCAGTGCTTGCTTGTCATGGACCAGGGTCTTGGACTGTGCCCCAGTACTGCAAGGAGAAAAAGTAGAAAGAGCAGAGAATGCAGTGTTGGTTCTTGGGTTAGGATGGTGTGGTGGGGGGTGGCTCAGTGCATAAAGCTTGTGATAAATGTTCTTGTTCAGCTCTTACAACTTCCCCGCGAGAGAAAAACTAATATTATTCCAATTTTATATATTAGTAGCTCATATTCACTAAACACTTACTATATATTAGGCTCTGCTTTAAGTGATTTTTTTGTTTTAAGAATTTGTTTAATCCTTCCAGTTGGTAGCAACTTTCCCCCTCATTTTAACATGAGGGAAAATGTGACAGTCAATTTTAAGAAAAAAATTCACCCTTGGTTCCACTGAGAATAAATGTGGGGCGCTGGGGGCTGAAATCTAGGGCTTCAAACGTGTTTTCCAAGCCATGCTGTCCACCTTCCTGCTGCCTTGCTGCCCTCTGTCCTGTGGAAGGAGCACCGGCCCCGCTGTAGGAGAAGGTCTGGGCAAACACACACATGCTGTCCAGACGTGAGGGTTTATGATCATTGAGAAGGACAGTCTTCATTACCGGAAGTTGTAGCTTCTGAGTCTCTCGGCAGTTGGCAGCATAGAATTTTGTTTTGTTTTGTGTGTGTGGTTTTATTTTTTAAATAATTAGAAACAGTTCAACTCTTGTTACCACCCACAGCAAAATTTGCTTCGATCCCACAAATTAAGAAAGAAAAAAAAAATGAGGCCACTTGGTAGCTTGATTAAAACAGGACTTAAGGGGAAAGTCTGATTTGGAGGGGGTCTCTGTCTGTGCAAATGCCGGGGATCCTTGGCTATCTGCTCCTCTGTACCTGGATTCAGTCCGTGTTCATGGTGGTTGCCAGTGAGGGGAGGAATTTCGATGTCCAAGATGGCTCTGGGAGGAGACCCGCATTTTTTGGGTGTCATTAATGGAATGTCTTTTGTATGAGCGGGCACGAGGATGGCGTGTTGTCCTCGCCGCTGCATTCCACTGCTGGTGACTGGGCTTTGTGAGGAGGAAGGGGAGGAAATCACAACCCAGGCTCAGCCATTCTCACCCTGTGGACTTCCATCACCAAGGCAGGAGCAGCCGGCCCGGATCTCACTTGCATGCAAATAAAATCAAGGTCCTTGTAGCTCTGTGGGTCCCCTAACTCTCCACCCTCTCTTAAGAACGAAGATGGTCAGAAGGGTAAGAATGAATGCCTTCATCCAGCCAGATGCTTTAGCCACTGGGGGAATCCCCCTCCCCCAGCTCCAAGACTATGAGTCATCACGTGGGCAAAGAGCTGATGCCCAAATCCTCCTGGGAGCCCGAAGGCTGGCCTTTGTTTAGGAGGAGCTCTGTGCCGCTGGAGTGCTGGGCTGTGTGTCCCACTTTAAACCGCACCACTTTTGACTTTTCTCCTGTGATGATTCCCAGGCAGCCTGCTCTTGCCATCCTGACTTGTTTAAATTTATGAGTTGTTGGCAAGCAACTGTTTTGATGCTATTCTTCTCATAGCTAGAGGCCAAGATCCCTTGTGAAGCAGCGCCTGAACTTAATAGTTGTCATCTGGACACCAGGGAGGAGCATCGCATGGAGAAGCACTGGGGGCAAA
The DNA here is from genome assembly GCA_004027455.1 of Hydrochoerus hydrochaeris. NCBI lineage: Eukaryota > Metazoa > Chordata > Mammalia > Rodentia > Hydrochaeridae > Hydrochoerus > Hydrochoerus hydrochaeris. The sequence goes on along the minus strand of PVLA01006655.1, from coordinate 21,282 downwards.
GTCTTAGAAGTGAGATTTTTACCCCTCACGTTGTCTCCCAGCCTCTTACGGTCTCTTTCCAGGGCAGTGCAGTCAGAGTGACGGTAAGGGGGGAGCGTGGTTACGCCACAGTGTTGTGACCATATGTGACAGTTTCAGGCCGAAGGCCACAGTGCCCTAATAGTCTTGCAGGTGGCCTAAAAGTATACGTGGTGAGATGCCTCTTGAACGTGGCTGGGAGTCTCTTTGCACCATTGGCTTTGTGTCTGGCTTATACAAACTGAAGGGCCAACTGGATCTTTTGTAATATGGAGTGGCCCTCTGGGGTCACCTGTTTTGCTCTTCTGGCTGGGGTTCTGGTTCCTTGACCAGCTTCTCACATATAAAACAGCAGCATCTTATGAGCTCCGCAGACAAGGAGTAAAGGGATGCTCAGGAGTATGGAGGGAAAAGGGCATAGTCGGGTGTTCAGAGCCTACGGATCCAGGCCCGTCTTTTCGGCATCCCTTCCACCTGGATGTTGACAGGGCCCTGGAAATGGGGAGCAGGTTAGGTCTCTCTTCACTGCTTCCAGACCGAGATGACGAGAAAGCCTGCAACTAGGTCTCGCTGCCTCCCAGGAGCTCATGACGGGAACTCACAGCTTGAGTCCCTTTAGGAAAGTATTATTCAGTCCTGCAGTGTTGGGCGCTGTAAGGGTGTGAGCAGATGTGAGCCTTCGGCTGAAGTCATCACCAGAGGTCTGCCTCCAGCTGGACTGCCCTGGAACCCCAGGCTGCTTTGAGTCCTGCTCCTTTCTGAGGTATTCACGAGAAGAAATCACCTCCAGAGTCTGGGACTCTGACCTCTCTTCAGGTGTGGTTCTCTCCATCATGGTGTGTTTCCCACCACATATTTGCTCTTGGTCTTTCAGCATCAAGTCTTTGCTCTGGCCCTCTTCCTAGCACAGAGATCTGAGGCACATTCCTGCCTGCCTGAAGTATCCTGTCCAGGCTGTGGGCAGACCAGCCTCCCTGAGCATTCTGTTCCAGCCTCTGACAATGTAGTGAGGTCAAAGTGATTTTAAAAATGCCGTCAGCTGGAGCTGTTCAGAAGCGGGCACACAGCCCTTGGGGTGCTAGTCATGGTGTTTGTTATTAGTCTCCTGATTTGTTAAGAAAAGTTTGTTGTCTCTAGGATTTAAGGAAAGAAGAGAAAATGCTCTCAAAAAGATAGGAGGAGAATAGTAAGAAATTGAATGCTACCTAACAGGTAAGGTTGTTGTGCAAGTGGGCTGAGGTATTCCCTTGTGCCTGGACTGTGGGTGCAAGACAGATAAAATAACTCAGATCAGGAAAATAGACCTACTTGAGTGACCTACAAATATTAGTACTCGTAATCTATTGAGTAGTGGACCCCAACTAGAATAGATTGTTGACTGTGGTTGTAGTAGATGGGCTGGAGGAGCCAGTTACAAAATCTAGAAATTCTGAGAACAGACCAGTAACTCCACCCTGTCCACTCCTCCAGTTTTTTCTCTTAACTTTGAAAACTGAGGCCCAGAGGGAAAAGACTGCTGTATGATTTTGCACTCACGTAGCCAGATAGGAGTGGCAGCAAGATAAGAATGCTCCTAGCCTTCCCTAGCCTAGCCTAGCCTTCTCTGTCCTGTCCTGTCCTTTCCTGTCCCTGTCCCGTCCTTCTGTATCCTATGCTGTCCTGTCCTGTCCTATCCTAGTTTTTCTCCTTCCACTCTGCCATTCCCAATTCAAGGCAGAGTTTAATTTCGTGAAGTATTTGTGTGAAGTGCCATTAATTTTAAGCTCTTTTTTGGATTAGTGTGTGAAATTCAGTGTGTTCTGTATGAATTCATTTGTTTTCCACTTGAAGTCCTGATTTTTCTCGGGTGCCCTGGGTGTTGATGTGATGATCAGGAGGCTCATGGTGGTGATGAGGAGGGATTAATATAATCGTCTCTGTGGAGGGTTTACTGGGAAGCAGTGTGCTGGAATTCATACATAAAGAGTATTGGAAACTTTTCAAGCAAGAACTGTGCTAATTTTTAGCAATACATCAAAAGCCAGATTTACCATTTATCTGTGTATTTTGAATGACAGACAAGCACTTAGTCTTTGAGATGGAATTGTGTTCTCTCACGTGAAGCTCACTGCCTCTTTTCCCAGAGGACTAGTGTTTGGGAATGCTTTTTACAGTGTCACTTTCTGAGCCTTTATTTATAACTCATACACAAAAATATGTGTAAATGACCCTTTGAAAACAGGGCTGATAACCACACTCTGTGTGATAAAACCTGGGACATATGTAGGCTGGGGATCACCCATACCAGGCATCAGATATTATCCAGTTGACCCACGGACTGGGTGCATAAGCTGGCCGGGGACTTTATAGTTGTCTGTTGCTAGCAGTCCCATGTCCTATGACTAGGAAACAAGTGGATGCCCTGGGTTGAGTTCAGCAAGTTTGTTTTGACTTGCAGCCGCCGAAGGGAGGGGGAGGCCCGTTATGTAATGGTGAACTGGGCCTGGAATGTCCGCTGGACCAGGCCTGCCAGAGCCTGAAGAGTTGGTTGGGGATGGACTGTGTTGAGTATGACTAATCCCACTTGGCAGGGTGAAGGGGTGGGGGAGGGTGTCCCTCAGAAGGGAAGTACGACTTCTGCTGTTTCAAATCTGGGTGCTTTGTATAAATTCTGCAGCCTCTTCCCCCCAGCCATAAGAACAACAGACTTGAGCCTTACTGGCCAACTAGCACCACCAAGGCCTGCCTGTCAATCCCTGCAGGAGCCCTGATGCAGAGACGCCTGACCCATCAAGATAGTCCATTGGCAGTTAGGGAAGTGCGAAATACACTGTCTTAAAGTAGCTGACATTGGTCAAGGTTGCCTGGTACCGTGCCATGCAGTTAAAGTAAACGTTAGCAGTGAACACCAATAAAAATTTAAAGTCTAAAAAAGTTAAAGAACGAAACGGAACACTTTCCTAATATATATTCCAAAGTGTAATTTAGGATCTATCTGCTGACATTTTGGGTCTCTGCAGTACTATTGGGAAGCGCCTCCCCCCTGCTTCCCCTTGGCCCATCTCAGGGAATAAAAGCCTACAAAAGCATCCCGTTTTCATCTAGATATCTTTAAGCGCAGGTAGCAACAATCAGGAACCATGTTTGCACAACCATCTTTAAACACAGTGTGGTCCGCCCTCCAGCCCACCAGGCAAGGTTGCATTTTCCCGCGGATAGTGAAGCCGCCAGCCTCTGCCCTGCCGGGGGTGAAGTGTGGAATCGCTTTTGTCCCCTGGCTGGTGAATGGCTGTAAAGTGTGCACTGAACCTGGAAACACCTCCCTTTGTGCCCGGTGCTCCCCAAACACAGGCCGTTAAACTTGGAGCAGTCGCTCCTTGTGGGGGATTGAATGGGGCCATTGTCGGGGGGAGGGGCTCGCGCCGAAGCCATTGTGGGCACAGAGATGCCATTGTTTCCTGAGCAATAAGAAAGGAGTAAGACACCAGGGGACCTCCTGGCTTCAGAGTGCCGATCCCTGGACTGACTGATTGCTAGGTTTTCATGATGCCTGCCGCATCCAGTGACCAGAGAGGCTGAGCAAGGTGGCTGGCTAGAAGGAGGTGCCGGGGAGCGCCCCCTGCAGGACAAACGTGGCATGCTCGCGCGCATCCTAGTGCCAGCCGCCTGGGCTTTGCAGGCTGCAAGCTCTGTATCTTGCTAGAAGGCGGTCATTTCTGAGGAGAGGTTGCTGTTTTCCTCCAGGCATCAGAGCTGAAAACAGTTGTTAAAAAATCTCTTCTTCCACCTAAGAATAGCCCCCTCCTGAATTTCCCCCGCCGGTGACTTTTTCATTTAACTTCCCTTTTGCCATATGGTCTTTCAGAGGTACTTCTGATCTTAATTACAGGCATTCAGCCTTTGTTTATTTAAAAATCAGAAGGCAGATAGACTATCAAGGGTTTATCTGTACTAATAGTTCCACCATACCTGCCAACTGTCCCTTTCAGTTGGTAAAGGGGACCGCTACTATCTCTGCTGGTACAATGTGTACACACACACACACACACACACACACACACACACACACACACGTGCACGGTGACATGCTCATCACTTAATGTGTGATGTGTTCATCAGAGACAAGAAAATTTGTACAGCGGCAGAATTGCTGCACTGACATTTTCCATCGCAAACCTTTGCCACATGGTGTTTATTTGAAGGAGATTTAGCTGCAAGATCAGGAAGAACAGGGAACTAGTGCCAGAAAACTTGGACTCAGGCTGACTCTGCTACTTAGCTCTGTTAGCTCGGGGAAGTTGTTTTAATTCTATAGGAGCCTCGATTTTGCCTTCTGTAAAATAGAGACTGTGGTGTCAGCATCCCAGGAATGGTGTGTGATTTGAATGAGAGACTTAGGAAAAGGTGACCGGGTGTGTTAGACACCCTGCCAAGGCCACGCGGGGTACCGGGGTGTACACCGAAGCTCCTAGCCTGCCTGGCAAGCAGGAGGCTTACATACAGTGCCATCGGGTTTTAAAACAGTATGTGTGTATTCCATTTCCCTTTTTTTTTTTTAAACCAGTCTCTTTGATAATTTTACTGTTCTAATTAAACCATGCAGATCAGAACATACAGTATTTGTAGCTCTTTTAAAAAGTGACTCTTCCATGATGATTGTAATAAATCATTTCACACACAGAAAATTCCTAATTAAAGTTCTGTAGTGTTACTTGGGTTCTGTTTACTGACTTACTTGGTCTTTATTCAGCAGCCCAACCCCCAGATTCCCCTTCGCCATCTTAGGGGGCAAAAGATTTGCTGTTCTGACACTTTGAAAATCTATTTGTTTAACGAAGATACACATTTAGAAATGTTAAAAAATTAGTTTTAGCTTCATATTAACAAAAATACTTCTTGGCTTCTTTTCATTTGGGAAGCTCTTCTCTTGGAGAAATCAGTTCACTCTGTGTGTGTGTGTGTGTGTGTGTGTGTGTGTGTGCGTGCGTGGTACTGGGCATTGGACCCAGAGCCTTCTTGCTGAACTGCATCTCTTCCCGTTTTTTAAAGTTGCTATTTTGGAAAGATGAGGTATTGCTAAGTTTCCCAGGCTGGGCTTGAACTTGTTATCCTCCTGCCTCGGACTCCCAGAGTGCCAGGATTACAGGTACCACCGTGCCAGGTTAGAGAGAAATCAGTTTTCACAGATTTCTATAAATGTTTATTACCTAGTAAATTTTTTGGGTAATGATGACTTTTAATGTTACACTAGGTGTGATACCTCCCCCCCCTTCACACCATCAATTTGAAAAACTTTTTTTAAAAAACAATTTTAGCTACTGTATTTAAAGACTTTCCTATCCCAACATTTTCTCTTGAGACATTTTGGAATTGTCTACTTAGGTATTTTTTAAAAAGATTTTTTCCCTGTATTCCTATAGTATTGCTTATATAGTTAAATTCTTATAACTCGTTTATTGAGCACTTACCAGGACTTAATTGCTTCTGTGTATTGATACGCAGGACCCAGCTGTAGCCACCATACATACAAGTCCTTGGCAGAAGAAGTGCTTTTCCTCCTACTGCCACTAACTTAAAATTACATTGAAGGACAGAGTAGATTCCACTCGTTGACTCTTGACCTTTATATCTGTGTATTTTACCTAATTGATAGTTGGAAAAGCAGCTTAAAATATTAAGAATTCAGTAGTTTCAAGTTTTTGTAATTTGCAAAGCCCTGGAATCAAATACAGAAGAACTGGAAAGTCCACACCTAATACTGGGTCAAAGACAAAAAAATCCAAATTAATATTAATTGGTACTCTCTGAGTGCTGGTAATGCTTCTATCCCAGTCCTAGACTAATTTAGCCAACAGTATGGGTCATACGGAAGAAATAGGCAGCAGCTCTCTGAGTGTAGGGTGGTGTGAAAACACCAGTGTCTGATTGTTAACACCACATTCCTGAAGTCTGTGATGCTAAGTCTGTAATGTTCTCTGACCTCTGGTGCAAATAGCAGCTCATGGTTAGATGATATGACAGTATAATTTGCACTTGGGATTCCTTTTTTTTTTTTTTTTTTTAAAGTAGTGTTTAGAAACTTGTGCTTTTTCTCTGGCATATAAGTAAAGCAAACCTTTCAATTATATTTTCCAGGGAACAGAATAATTGAAGTGAATTGAACATTGGGCTGGGTAGTCCTGGAATTGGTTTCTGTTTAAGGTTAGTTGACTTCGAGTAAATGGTACCATCAAGGTACTGCAGGGGTTCACTGGGAGCTTCTTGGCAACTCTAAATAATTCCTTCCCTCTCAAGAATCCGAGCTCCCTGAGGGCAAGACCTTCTCTTTGTTGGTTTACTGACACCCTTAGTACTCAGAACAGTACCAGTATACAGCAGATGCTGAATTAGTATTTATGAAATCAGTGAATGATTCTACTGGGGTACTTCAGGGAAGAATGCTAGGAAAAATGTGCTATAGTCATGACAGCAGCAGCAGTAATTCTTCCCCCTTTCTCCTCCTGTTTATTTACTGAAAATTACTAACCAGTACACCTCAAATTGGTTCTTCTAGGTCCTGTGAGCTTGTTTTCCTGTCTACAAAATGGGGCTGCTGTCATATGAGACTTTATTTGATTATGAGAAATAGGCTCTCTTAAACATCCTCAAAGAGAGGTGCTAGACAAAAACAAGATGGTTTTGAAAAAATAACACAGCAGTCCAGACCGTAGGAAGATGCTTGGTTGCTTTCAAAACCAGTTTCACAGTCTGTTTTAGGCGGGCGATTGCAACATGCTTTCCATCTGGGCTCAATGTGAGTGCTTTTCCAGCTCCGCACTGTGGCAGGAACATTGGCAGCGCTCTCTCCTCGAGAGCCAGTGGGCGTTGCCATGGTGGAGGCATGACATAATTTAATTTTGCTTTATTATTTGCTGGATGTGCCCATTGTATGTTAGCCTCTGGGTGTGTTTACAAGGAGCTTAGGAAAGAGGAGAGAGAGGCTGTTGTGTCTGTAAAGGCTGCCTTGTCATCGGAAGAGCCAGGCATGTTTACACATGTGTACACACACACACACACGCACGCACGCACGCACCCCTCCAGCTTTCTTCCTTGGCATCCAGGGCAAATCCTGGGGCAGGGCTGCAGTTACCCTCCAGCTAATGACTGGCCCAACTGAAAAGAACAGACTGCTTAAAACCCCCTCTGTTCAGTTCTGGAGTTTCCTGTAGCTGCGTGGGGCTTAGGCTTTTGTGCACTTAATTTCTCAAAAACATACACGTGTTCCCTGTGCTTGCTTAGTACAGTGTAAATCCACATCTTGGGTTTGAGTTACTTTCCCTGCCAGACTTCATGTGAAACGTAGAAGTCCAAGGTCCACAAAAACATCGTTTATTCTTTAATGAAAATCAGGGAATTTCAGGTTGGGATCATGTCTTCCTGTGGTGTTCCTTTGGCTTGAGATTATTGCAGCAGGGGGTGTTTCTCCAGAGGCAAGCAGTAATACATTTTAAGCATCTGAGGCAAAATAAGGTGAGTTTGGCTAGTGTCCACATATTTAGATCTCATTCTTACAAAAAATAAAAAGTAGAAGGCCTTTCCCTTTGTATGTGTTTTGGGTGGGTTTGTATTTGTCAATGCTGCTTATGAAAGAAGTGACTTCTTCCCCTCCTCTTCCAGTTTATTTGTTAATTTTAACTTTCAGGTCCAGCAGAGAGTCACAGGTAACTGAAGAACACGTCCCCTTATTTTTGTCATTTGGCTTCAGCAATACTTAGTGAGGGTAGTCTTAGGTCTGTAACCAACCCCAAACACTGGCCAGTAGTGACCGTAGTCTTAGGTCTGTAACCAACCCCAAACACTGGCCATCCCTGTCAAGCCAGGGAAATCCTGACAGCTTTCGGGTTCTGAAGCCTCCCTCCCTGCATGGAGATGCATAGGAGTAGTCCTGACCCAGCAAGTTTGTGTGAAAATTCCTATAAAGGCAGTGCTCTGAACTATTTTCACTCCTTTCCCTATTCGATGTACTGGTCAGTGGCTAGGAAGATTCGAGTCCTTGGAGCACTTCCTGGGCTGGGTGCACCCACCAGGTGGGTGAGTTTTCCATAAGGGGTCTCTGCGTGGCTCCTGCCTTTACCTGGAAGTAGGTTTGGCATAGACATTTCCTGGAGCAGCCGTTTGCCCTCTCTCAAATTATGATCTTCTGTCTTCACTAATCTTTGCTCACATGGAAATTCTAGTTGCTGAGAGCAGCATGGTTTCTCTCTCTTTTTTCCCCTCCCACAACCCTTAAAGACATTAAAATTAATTTCTTTTCTTCCCCATTAGAGATCAGTGACATTATGGGTATCATAAACTGAAGAATTTCTACATTGATTGGCCAGAGATCTTTAATTGTAAGAAGGAATGAGAGCTAATGCTTGAGTCAGGTATTCTAGGTCTAAAAATCAGCCTTTTGGGGATCAGATGCACGGCCAGGCTCTTAGCCGCCCCACTTGCCGCCTGCCCCTTTCTAAAACAGGCTGAGACGGTGAGGGTGGGTTTAGTTTGACCATCAGTGGTCAGATGTGGTCTCATGGTTGTTAAAATCTTAATAATACCCTCTCTAATCCTGTGAGTTTTGAGAAGGAAACCCTGATGAACAGTCCTGGAATTGCCTTGTGTGGTAACATCTTATTTATTGAGTGTCACCAGCTGAGCTCTCTCGGTTAATATGTTTGCGCTGGCTTCATTGTTTGCCCGCTCGCCCCAATCAGAAATGTTTATCCATAGATTGGATTGTGGCAAATGCATTTGTTTTGTAACATTTATTTGGAGAATTTTTCTAATTCTGAAGAGATAATGGTCCTGGTGTTAGAATTGTGATTTCTTTGTAGTTTTCTTTACGGATACTGGTTTGTAAATTTGGATGAGTCTGATTAATATTCTTTTGCATCTTGCTCAGAAGCCCAGACCTCCCTTGATAACTTGTGGGCGCCCTTAGAGGAGCAGATTGTGTGTGGTCTTGGGAGAAGTCAGTGTTAGCAGGTCTGTGTTTTCCTCTGGTGTGGAGTTTTGTCATTTTTAATGATGACAATCCATCAGTCCACACAGTTCAAAATGAAGATAAATTGAATTAATATATGTGAGTTAAATGACTCATTGATATAATTATACTGTGAAGATTTCTTTAGTGTAACCTAACACGTTTAGTAGTGTTAATTGTAACAGCTTTACATGGGAGCATTTAATTTCATAAGCAAACGGAATAATTTATTAATTCTCAGAAAGCTGTTTCAAGGCCTTGACTTAGAACATGCATTTAACTGTAGTCTTAATATGGTTTGGCTTATCAAATTGGGAATTGCTAAGAATTTTCTTTTTTCAGTTCCAACTTTTATTGGTATCATATGTGTGCCCAATTCAATAGTGTATCAAACTGAAAGTAGGAAATATGCACCATCCCGCAAATCTTAATAAGTTATTGAAAGCTGGAGATCTCTGAATAGTAAAGTAGTTCTAATTGCAGTTAGAACTGGATTGGTGGCAGATCATGCCTGAACGAGGATGCTAAAGCAGCTGAGGACAAACTCTGGATGGCAGCGTTGAAGAGGGTAATGAACAGATTAAGCGTTAAGGCTCAATGCAGGTATTTGGTGAGAAGTAGGCATGCTGTGTAAACCCATTTTTTGCTGAAAAGCATGTTTTCTCTCATGTCAGAAATGATCACAGGAACCCTTTTAATATTCATTTAAATAGTTTTTAATTGGCTTCAGAGAGTTGAAAGTTCAGCATGAAGGTGAGATCTGAGCTTATTAATTAGATCGAATGCAGTTTGACTTAAACAGCTGACTTGATAATTAAAGAATTTCATACCAAATATGTTTGGAAAACATTCCTTTTCACATCCTTAAGGTAAAGTCCTTCCCTTTTCAGATAGAATTTTTGTCTTTGCAGATTGATGATAAAACCTCGTGTCCCCTTGTTGGAAAACGACAGTGGGGCTTTTGGCACAGACCTCTCATCTGTTTGTCACTCAGCCGACATCCCACGTTCAGGTTTTTCTCCATTTTTCTCCATCCGAGTAGAACTGTGACTTGCCTGGAACGTCAGAATGAACACAAGTTATGGTGTCTTGTGTGGCTTCCCCCACCCCAGTTGTTTGATGCTGTCGAAATGGGAGGCTGAGTAGAAGGGGGCACTTAAGCAGTGAAGGGTTTTTCTTTGTAAATAATAGATCAAGAGCACTGGATGTGTACCTAATGGAGCTGTGTGCGGCCTCCGTTTCAAGGACAGCGCGCGGTTTAAAAAACCACAACTACCGACCATTCCACCCGCAAGCTGTGGTCAGTTTTGGGAACGTGCATGTGTGTGTGTCTGTGTGCGCCCCCCCCCCCCCCCGTGCTTTGCTTGGATACCATGTTTTATTTCATAAACTTTAAAAACAATATAAAATTATATGTGTTTATTTAGCTTCTTACAGTTAGCTGCCTTCCCCCTTCCTCCTGTAGTTATGGAGTGGTTTAAGGAAGTCAGGTTTGCTTTTCTGAAATGTTTGTGATAGTCTGTTTGACTATGGTGTACTCTACCCAAAAAACATAGATCTAGGCAGCTGACATTGATGCAGAAATTAGTCTGTCAGAGCAGCAGAAAAATCGAGTTGGTTCCATGTGCCAACATATGAATTTGACAATTCTAATTTGCTGTTTTCTTCCCACCTCATTTTGGAGTTTATAAGTTTGCTCTGATATTTGCTGCTTTGATCCCATACTTAAAAATCATTTACTTTATTGTGTTATTTCATGCAATTGTTAAATGTATCATAGGGCTTTGTTCCTGTGAATGTGAATTACTGATTTTGTTGCTTATATTCTAAATATGATGTGTCATTAATATTTGCCCTTGCATTGTAAGAGTGCAAACATGCCCCAGTATCTTAAAATGTTTAATCTCTGTCAAAAGCATAATTGAAAATAGAAAAAGTAAACATTAAATGTTAGGTGTCAAGTAGGGAGATGGTGTAAAGAAAATAGAAATAAAAACACAGATTAAATCCAGTGAGCCTTTGTTTATTTATGAAACAGTTGTTTATAGTATTATCAAGCACTCTAGATTAAAACAGAAGGAGTTGTTGTTTGTTTGTTTTTGTTTCTGGTTTTTGATGTGTGTTTTCCCCCTAAGTACATCCTATACATTGGGGACTATTTTTTAAGAGGTTGAAAATCATTTCCTAAAACAGGTTTCTAGATAGAGATCTAGGTAAATAGGTTTTAAACCAAGTATTTTTATCACATACAGAAATATATGTTGAAACTAATGCTCTGAACACACTGCTTCCTTTAAAGAAAATCATTAATCTTCTCAAATGTAAGTGTAAAGTTGATCCAGTTTAGCCTTCTTGTCCATAAATCGTTGATTATTGGTTTTGAAGGTGCACGCACAGTATGTGTGTGTTTTGAATTTTAACTTTGAAATCATAGATGTACAACATGTTCACTGTAGTCAAATCACAAGCAGAGAGAACCCATTGGAAACAATTTTAAAAGTATTCCTGTCAAGGCGTTATTTAATGGGAGTGATAAGTTTCAGATTTTAGGTTTTAGAAAGTTGAGGTTGGCTGTACTTCAAATCTGCCATTTAACTGCTTTGAAAAAATGGCTTTGCTTGTCTTCGGGGGAAACAAATAACTGAAAGGACATCAGTTCATTCTTTTACGGTCTTTCATCCCTAAGTATAACAAATTGTTGCTTTTATTAATGTGGTATTTGCACTATGGAAGCTGTTCTTAGGGGAAAATAATCAGGAAGATATGTGTTGCTTTTCAGATGCTGCAACCTGAAATATGTTACTGTGTTCCTTGAAGGCATTTTCCTCTCTCTCTCTCTCTCTCTCTCTCTCTCTCTCTCTCTGTTACAGAAATTGCAGAAAAACATACAATGAGAATTTTTTCCCTTTTTCTCACAGCACACTTTGGTTGGCTAGGAAAAGGCAAGGTATTGGAATATGATTATCCCTATTTAAGGGGAAAAAATGATATAATTTGTCATCTTACCAGTTCTTGGCATTCTTTGTGTTCCGTGCTTAGTCAATGCCGAGAAAACGGCGGTTTGACAGCTAATAGATATCTCTGCCCTCAATTGTTCAGACATTTTTGTCTTTTGTGACATTGAAGAAAAGACAAGGAAGGGAATGGAAACAACTAAAAAATGTCAAAAGATCAAAAAATCAATGGGCTGCAGGAATGCGATCTGTTTACCAGGGTGTAGTTGCTCTTTCTGTTCTGCCACAAGTCCGAGGTGGCGTCAGTCCTGGGCAACCACCAAAGTCAGGTTGCCTCCCTCCCTGGGAGATCCCATGCAGAACACAAAGCAGACAGATTAGCTGCCCCCTCCCCCAGTAATGAAATAAATAAAAATCTCCTCTTCCAAGACCACAAAAACTAAGTTTCTTGGTTCTTTTCCTTTTGCTGCATTTGTAATCATTTCATTCGTGTAGCTTAGCAAATTGATTAAAAGATTTTATTTGTGATGCTCTAATTTTCTGATCAGGGGAGAACGCTTGACATTTTTATTATTAATTTGTTTGATTTTTGGAGGGAAAGTCATTACAAATGAAATGGGTGGTAGTTAAGCAGGGCGTGGAGGTGAGGAATAATTGCCTTGATCCCTGGTTTGGGCTGTTTGGTCCAGTCTTATTCATTGTGTAGTCGTGATGAGGGTGTGTGTTGAGATTTTATTTGAAAACTTCTTTCTTAGAGAAGAGACAGGGTAATGAGAGACTGTTAATATTAGAAGGAGTTGTAGTGTTGGTTGCTTTCCATGAAAGCATTCTCATTTTGGACTGTAGATATTAGTTGCCTTTTCAGAACTTTGTGACCTCGTGTGCGTGCCTGTGTGTGTGTGTGTGTGTGTGTGTGTGTGTGTGTGTGTGTGTGTGAGAGAGAGATTCACCTACACATTTGTCGCGCTCACAGTGACAGCCCTGGAAAATGGATGGACCTTACCAGATGAGGCTGCAGTCTATTGGGAAAGTTTTTCCCAAAGCCTCGTAGTTGCTGTTGGATACTGGGGTCCAGGCTGCATATTTTATAAACTTTCTATTAAAGTTGTGGCATGTTATCATAAAACTCAATTGCGATACTTTGTATTATGCTCTGGGATTGAGAGATAGACATAGGATTAAAAAAACAATTTCTAGGCATTTCTAGATGATAAATTTAATTTTCTTTGCTATTTGGAGGTCTTCTTTGAAAATGCAATTGTAATGAACGCATTCAGAACTGGAGAATAGATTTACCCTTGGCTTCAAATAGTCGACGTTATCAGGCGCTGTCATTCGTTCCTTCCTATTTTCGGGCTGCTAATTGATGTTTTTGATGTCAGCAAGAAAATTGAAGAAAATGTCATGTGTGAACCAGTGCGGAAGTTAATAAGATTGACTTCGTTGACAGAATTTACAATGAGAGCAGAGACCGCATAATGGGACCACTGCGAATTCGTGTGCTCTCTTTGGAGTCAAAATTGACGCCTCACGCTAGGCCAGTGGTCGATAGGAGAGATGGAACATTTGGGAAAGTTCCTAATCTCATTTTTCCCCCCTTACCTTTTGGTCTCCGATGGTTACTTAGTTTCACCAGCAGCTGTTTATCCAGGGGGCTGTTGCTGCCGACCACGCCAGGCCCTTAGTTCAGGCTCCTAGTGCCACCAACAATGCTTATTTTTTCTGCTGTTTTGAGTTTGAAAGCGAAAGAGTCTTAAAAAGGTTAGATTAAGATGTGTCTTAAGGAAAGATATACTAATATCGCTCAGGGTCATTGCAGGTTGCTTGGGTTATGTACAAGAAAGCCGAGACTCAAATCCTTCCTTGAATAAAGAAACCATGTTGGCTCTAAGATCCAGCTTGAGTAGAACAGAAGGCTATCACTTGCAGACAAAAAAGAAATAAAGTTCTGGGCCACATGTCCCTGCCCCCAAAAGAAACATTTTTTTCCCCCTGTGGTTCCCCTTAAAGTTTTTTTTTAAAGTTATCGAAGGTTTCCATGTAATAGTTTAATTTTCTAGTAATGTGGCAAAGTTTATTGGATTTGTATGTATAATTATGGATTGGATTAGTTGAGTTTGGTTCAGTGCATCTGATTATCTTCTGGCCTTTAGGGAAATACGCTAAAACCCTAATATGTCCAGTACCCCCAAGCGGTCTCTTTTTGAAGGTGCCGCACAAAATGTGGTCTCGACCAGCGCGTGGCCTCTGAGGATCTTCAGTGAGAGACATTATTCTTGGAATATCCAATTAATTCCACGGGCAGTGATCAGTTAGCGCTTCTTCTTCCTTTCTCGCCATTTGAAATGCTAACACAATGAATATTTTCTCATTGGTCTATGTCCCTCGGCTAAGCTGTTGCCGCGGGCTGAGAATTTCATCGACTGATGAGACCAGAGGCTCCGCCAATAAAAGGTTACAGTACGTGATTTGCATGCCAAGTGGGGTTTGGTTTTATGAACTTAAAAGTTCTTTAACTTTTATTTGACTTTTTTTCTTTTGTTCAAAGTAGATTGAGGGGTAGGATATTTGTGAGTGTTTCAAGTATGAAAACTACCAGGGACAGTAGGTCATAATGATATTTTAGACCATCCTTACAAAGACTGAGAAGATGGCCTTTGTCTTATTAGCTTTTATGGAGAGCAACCATATCAACTCCTAAGATCGGGTCAGTGGGAAACAGATTCTCAAATGTGGTGATTTAGTGTTGAGTCCCTCTAGTACCCTTCATTAGCTTTGACATGGGGGATTAGGAGTGGTGGAGTATCTTGCAATACTAACAATTAGATAGAGCATCATTTGAAATGATTAGGGAACCAATGAATATGGTATTTGGAGGAAGAAGAAATTCTCTTTTCTTTGGAGTGTTTGGTAATCAGTCTTGGGTATCAAGAAAATAATACTCCTAGAGAGGGGCATTTGGAAACAGAATATCAGTTTGCAAAGATACTTTGAGGTCGTTATATAATACAAATTTGCTTTGGTCACAAGAAAATGTGTAATGAATTATCACCCCACCACTTGCATTGCAGGGTGCTGGTGGTGTAGAGCATAGCAGTACCCTAGTTTGAAGACTGTTTGCCTACCAGACAAAGCCCCATGAAGTATGGGACCAAGAGTGGCCGTATGAACACACACAAACACACACACACACACACACACACACACAACTGACTAAGTGCTGGGTTCATAAAAAGCAACTAATAGTGTCACCTGGCTCTCTTCGTCTTCCAGAATCTTCCAAATGTGGATTTTATTAAGTCAGGATGCTCCTTGTTGATTTAAAGCCTTGATAGATGTCTTCTGATCTAAAGACTACTGGTTGACAAAAGGAGGGAAGAAATGTGGTAACATAAAGGTACTCCAATCCTTTTGCAAAATAGGGGGAAAAGGATAGAGGTAAAAGAAGGAGTCAGCCTTCAAACCACTGTAGTCTTCTAGAAGGTTAATATGATTGGAGCCTTGACATATTTCAACTGAATGAAAAATCATGATACCTTTACCAAAATTGTTAGCAAAAGAGAACTGGCAGGGATAGGGATGGAGAGCCTGTCCCCTCTTCTCCCCTCCCGCCCTCTTCCTTCCTTCCTCTCCTAGCTGTCTGTGAGGAGCAAAGCAGGTGGCTCCCTGTGGCTGACTTTTCATGACAACATGCCATTAGAAATTGCCGTCCTGTTGATCAATCCTCTCGACATGACAGATTTGCCGCAAGGCCTGGGTCTTTGAGCGCCAGCACTGTGGCTTTTCCCTCCTTTTTTCCTGCACTAATTGGTGAAAGTTTTTTTACTGTGCTAGTGGCAGAGGAAATTCTTTTGAACATTGTCACAATCAAGTGTTGACTTCTTTAGAATTGCAAGTAGGTTAAGTGAGTATCAACATGGGGGGGCACCAACGCAAAGTTACTACTACCTAAATTTTATGATTAGAGTAGTCCTGGAAAACCAGATAATTGGATTTCCCCCTCCCCCAACTCAGAGACACATACACGCACATGAATGGAGGCAAGTATTAAAATGATGGTCCTTTTAACCTTCCATTATGTTTCGCCACGGGGTGGGGATAGACCTGACATTTGGAATGGGAGAAACACTTTTGCCATATTGATTGAGAAAGATACGTCCATTAGTTTCTTCCTATAATTAACAGATTGAGAACAACAATAACACAAACATTACATAACATACTATAAATCAAAGTGTCAAATAAGCTCCTGTTAGTGGAGCAGATTTTTTTATTCAACTACTGATGTTTTTCCTCTCAAAATCAACATACAAAGGATTTGTTCTTGGGTATTGATTCTTTGCTTCAGTATCAAAATGCAATTTTGCTTAAATTTTTCTATTCTGGTTATATATAAAATTATTTTTCAACCTAGAACATAGTAGTCTTTTTTTAAAACATTACTTAAATCCAAACTTGATGAAAATGAGAATTCATAGTGTTAATCTGTTTAGAGAGAATTTGAAACCTATTTTTAATATCTGTAATTCATAGTACTTCCTAAAAGTTTTTAAAATTAGTCAGTGCTTGAATACATATTCCTTAGTGATAAAAATTTGTTTTTAGATGAAAAGTCTTATTTAGTTAGCTAGAGAAAGGATATGTATATTTAAATGTTTTATGTTACAGAATCTGTGTTGTTCGTTCTGATTCTTGTCTATTTAGCACTTGAGATTATTCCTAAATGAAAAAAAGTAATCGAATATGAAGTCCTACAACTTTACTCTGGGTTTGTGTCTGTTAAGAAAAAAATTCTACACAAAACTAAAGATTCTATACTGACAGTGCTAGAAAGGTAGAAATCATGTGTTAAAAAGGAGGCTGCTTCCAATCAGCAGTAGGTATTTATAAGGAAATGAAATTGTAGAAATGAATGCTACTGGGATTATCAGTGACATTTCTAATAAGTTACTTTAGATACAGGTTCAGAGTGGAAAGGTGAGAGAAGGTGATAAAGCGTTGTCTGAATTACCTGGGCCTGATATTCTTCCTGGGCTGTTATAATTGTTCCAGTTGTTACGGGGGGAGAGAAGAGCAGAAACCCCTGTTGCAAGAAGCATCAACTCAAAGAATTAATTTCGCCATTGTAAAAATCATTTGTAAAATTTGCATTATTAACATTATCAAGTCACTAGTTGGTGAGACATCAGACATGATGAGAGTGAAGGGCAGCTTGGGGAGAACTGGGCTTTAAACCCTCAGTAGATCGGAGTTAGGATCAAAGGCGCTTGCTTTATGTGGCTGTGCTAGACTTTGAAGTCATGACTGCACCTACAGCACTCATTTCATCAAGTTCACTGGTGTCTTAATAGCAGATCAATAAGTTTCAAAGTCGGAGAGTTAATTTGATACTAGTGCTGATGCGGTCGTGCTGGGGAAGCCGAGAGAGGCAGAGAAAGCTGGCTATTAACAGCTGCAGTACAGTGTGTACAAAGATGCAGATTAAGGGTATGTGCATGGCCCTGAACAGGCAGGCTCGGGCCAGGAATGAGGAAGCTGTGGATTGATAAAGCAAGAGGTTCTTAATTTAGACATTTCAGGTTATTTGGGAGCTGGTCTACGGGTGAATGGTCTTTAGTCAGATGCACATGTATGTGTGCTTTGCACACGGTGTCAGTTTGCTACAAAGTGGGTGCACCGAGTTTTGCAAAATAAAGAGGCTAAAAGATCTCTTATTGTATAAGGACTATTTGTAGGTTTTTTGTAAAGGTGGCATTGGGAATATTTGTGAACCATAATGTTTTGATACCAGCCCATTTTGATTGAATAAAGGGGGGAGAATGGCACTGTTTAGAGAAAGTCTTAACCTGGAATTCCTTTCCTTCTTTATAGCATAACTCAATATGCATGAAAACAGATGATATTCTTTAGTGTGCTCTGTCTCCACTCCCCTACAAGATATTTCTAAAGTTGCCCCGCTTAGAAGGTGATATATTTTTAAATGATGTATTCCGGAGACTCATTGGGCATAAAGAAGCCAGTAAGTAAACAGGCACTGGTAAATTGAAAGAGAGTAGGGCACAAGTTGGGGCAACGTGTGTATGTTTGCGATTGTTCTTTGTTTCCAGTGGCTTCGCTCGCTCCCTTCTTATGGGTCACGTATAAACATTGTGGGGTGTTTAGTGGAGATGACATCAGGAGGGTGTTTGGTAGGGCACTCTTTTTTTTGGTAAAACAGGGGAGAGTGTAAAGATGCAGAGTTCAAAGATATAAGTCACAAGAAAGTAGAAACCTTTAAAAAAAATTTTTTTTTTTTAGTGAGAACTTTGCCATCTGTATGTGTAGCACAGGCCTCCCAGCATCAAAGGTCAAATTCACACCCTTTTCAAACAAAACTCTAATTTAGAATGTTCATCTAAGGGTTGATAATGGTATTAGAAGGCCAGTGGGGTGGTCAGTGGGTGTTGAAGATTAGCTCAGTGGCCATTACGGCTTTACCTAGACCCCCACGATTCATTGGGTAGATTAACCGTCACATCTGTCATTTTGTCCCTTTTACCACATTTAAAATACGAGGGTGTGTGTGTGTGTGTGTGTGTGTGTGTGTGTGTGTGTGGAAATACCGTCTCGAAGACAATTTATATGGAGCAAGCCAGTGAAGCACACTATTCCTAAAACGCCTAAGAAATTGCTAGCTATATATATATATATATATATATATATATATATATATATATATATGTATGTATCTATGTGTGTTCGTATGTATAATGCATGGCACAGATATAGATGTTGAAATGATTTGGGTGAATTCAAATAAGTTGGTTATGCCAGGTAAGCTGAAGTTTTTAAACTTAATACCTTTTAATCAGTCTTTTGCATGTGTTGTAGAGAAAGTTCTGTTGTTGTAGTCTTATGAACCATTTTCTGCTATAGGGTTGATTATACATTTTATGAAGTTGCTGTTAGTTTGGTTTCTGGCAGAACTCCCATTTCCACCCTACTGCACCCCAAATTAGCCACTGTGGGCTTCTGAAGAAACATAGTGGGCAGCCTCCCTTACAGGGGTGTCTGCATCTGTGGTACGTGTGAGGAGTTTTCGCTGAGTTGTGTTGTTTCCTGTGTGTTGATGACAGAGAGATGTCACTGTTAAAGGGAACTTAAGAGTTTCTGTAAATGTAACCCTGAATTAAGTGAGAGAGACAGTGCTTGGAATCTGGGGAATAAGGGTGGAAGGAGCTGAGCTGATGAAGGTGTTTCTTGTCAAATTTGTGTAGGAATTATTTACCGTGCTGTCTTTCTTGACCGCCTCAGTAAAAGTGAAGACATGGAAAATTATCCCAGATGGGACAAATCGCTCATTCTCTGTTCATTTTTTTTTTTTTAAGGAAAAAGATTTCAGGGGGAAAAAAAAAGTCGTCTTTTTCTTTAGAACGGTATGAATAAAATCTGGACAGCTGTCGAAAAAGATATGCCGTCTGCATTTTTTTAAAAAAAATTTCTAGCCACCACCATAACTAAATAGCTTGAAATAGTACATCTTTTCTTTTCTTTTTTTTTTTCCTCTTCGTACATAATGATCTCTACTTCATTAAAAGCGTATTAATCTGGTTCCCAGTCTCTTGGGAGACACCTTAAGATGATGATATTGTGGGTTTTTTCCCCCCGAATTGTTTTTAAAAAAAAATTCTAGCAGATTTGGTCCCTGTCAGTCAGAAATAATTGTGTTCTTAATCTTGTCCCTGATGGATGACTTGGAGTTCAGCAACGGACCGGCTCCAATGACAAATACAATATTAATATTCATTAACTGCTTTGACAATGCTAATTTTGATGCAGTAGTAAAGGGCCTTCCAAAGTTAGCGGCCAAAGCATCAGAGCTGCGCAAGGTGGCAAGATAATTTGTGCTGGTTTGCTGAGCTGAAGGCTTTTAAAGTCTATAGCAAAAAGCTAGGTACCACAAACAAAAAAGAGAAAGGGGAAAAAGTTCTGAAGCATTGGAAGGCAGGGCTGCGGAAATAATACGATCACAGTCCGCTAAAAAATTTGACACCTCTGATGCAGTTTCTTTGAGTGAAATTTCTACAAAGTTGCAACAAAAAAGCATAGCATGGTAAGTCAGCACATTCTTGATTTTGTTTAATCTTTTTGATCTTTTCAATTATCGCTATTTGAAGATCAATAGTCATTTTTTCCTACTATGCTTAGAAGAGGCGCAGCGGTGGTTTAATATGTGTTAGGACCATTTGCTTTAAAGGAACACATCCACAAGTTTTGGTAGGTTTTTTTTTTTTAAAGTTTGCCATGAAAAATGTTATTCAGTAAATTGTTCTGAATTCTTTTACATATGGGTGTTTTAATGGTTTATTTTGGTTTTTGTCCCTCCACCCCCAAATTTCAGCAAGATAATTAAGCGCTGGATGTTGTCAAGAATTTAGAGGGTACTTTGGGGCTGACAGAAAACTTCGGAGTGAAGTGGTCCTCTAACTTTATCTAAATTCAGCTGGTTTCCTCCCCTTCCTTTTCTGAATGGCATCAGATAGCTATTAAAAGCTTAATTTCACTGGAGAACTGCAGCGCATTACTTTCACCAACTTAGGTGAGCTCCTTTGGACTATTGAAATTGCCTTTATGTTTGCCAAGTCGGCAAACAAAATATCAGGCTTTGTTCTTTTGATTGAATGTCGGGTTGGGGGGGGAAAAGAGAAGAGTAAGAAAGCCCTGCCTTTTTTTTAACGCCCCCCTCCCTTTTTTGGGGGGCGGATTGTTGTGGAGCCGGGGGAGATCCCGGGTATTGTGCGCTTCCCCGTCAAGCGAGATAATGCTGTGAATGGAGCTGTGCGGCCGCCGGTGCGCGCTGCTGCTGCCGCTGCCGCCGCCGCCGCCGCCGCCGCCGCCGCCGCCGCTGCCGCTGCCGCCGCTGCTGCCGCCCTGGGCCGCGGGTGCGCGGCGGCGGGCGCTCGGGCCGTAGGGCGGGTGCTGCCCTCCAGTGGAGCCGGCGGCCGGCGCGGGCGCTGGGCCATCGCGCGGCGGCAGCATGCCCGCGAGCCGGCGGCGGGAAGGGGAGCGCCGAGACCGGCTCTAGATGGTAAGCGGCCGGCGGAGCGCGGCGCCTCTGCGCGGTGACTGTGCCGCCGCGCCCGGCTCCATCCAGCCCTTTGCATGCCGTGCGCCCAGGCGGCGCGGCCCCGCTGTCACTTGGCAGTAACTTTACGATTGATGTCCCTTGACTGGTAAGGTTCACGATGGACAGACCTGATATATATATACACATACATACACACATATATATGTATGTATGTGTGTATATATATATATATATATGTTTTTTTTCTGATGTCCTTTGGAAGG